>JAVSCE010008433.1:0-66537 GCA_032199065.1 Smutsia gigantea
TCATGTCCTGATAAACCCATCACAAACTGAAAATATTTTAAGTTGAAAAAGCAAATATCATAGCTCAGCCTAATGTACCTTAAGCGTGCTCAAAATACATTAGCCTATAGTTGAACAAAATCATCTAATACAAAGCTCATTTTATAATAAAGTGTTGACTCTATCATGTAATTTATTGAATACTGTACTGATAGTGAAAAACAGAAGGGCTGTAAGGCTGCAGAATGGTTGTAAGTCTATCAGTTGTTCACCCGCGGGATCGTGTGGTTGGCTGGAGCTTGCTGCAGCTGTCCAGCATCACAAGGGAATATCTCACCATATAACACTAGCCCAGAAAAAGATCAAAATTCAAAATTCCAAGTATAGTTTCTACTGAATGCGTATCACTTTAGTACCACCGTAAAGGCAAAAAATCCTAAGTCGAACCATCATAAGTTAGGGACTTTTGTAGTTCTATTTTTAATAAGCAGCCCACCCAATTTAAATTTCAAACTAAATTTTTTTATATATGCAGTACCACAAAGAATGTTTATGATATGAAATCTCTTAAATAATAATTGAGCTCTAACAAACATTAGAAAATCATTTAATTAAATTAATCCACTATTAACAGCTTTTTTAATTGATTTTAAACCGAGCAATCAAGATCAATTTGGTTTGCCAAAAAGACTTATCTACATATTAGCATAAGTGCCAGAGGTTGTTGGAATTTTTTAAATTACCTTCTTTTAAACCAGGGCTTCTCAACTCAGCACTAGTGACATTTTGGACCAAGTGATTCTTTGTTGTAGGCAGCTGTTTGGTATATTACATATTGCACTAATCCATATATTAAGTTTACATGCATAATTCACAGGAAAACATGAATTCATGGCAACATAAGATTATCAGATCCAAGTTTGATTCATAAGTGGACATTATTTAATGCTGTGATTTAAGTACTTAAAGTATCTGTGGTTAAATGGAGACACCCTCAATTTCTGTATAGACTAAATAACAGTAATCAAACATTTATGGAACACATTGTATATATTAATATGTTTCATTTGGTTGTTGGGAGGATAAAATGACACCAGATATTTTTGCGTCCTATGTAAATAACACAGTGTTATATAAATGCTTATGTTACTAATAATAAGTTTTAAAATTAAGTCAGAAATATGCAAGTGTTAAATACTTTTATTCTTCACACCTTCGAATTGTCAGAAAGTTCCTGAAATTAATTCATTTTAAGAGACCCAATCAGTACTTTTTGTGAGGATCCAATTTAGTTCCCTATCAGAAGTTCTCAACTTAAGGTCCTCACAGACCCTCAAGGAGTCAATCAGTGGATATAATTCAGTAATCTTGAAATGTGGACATCTTTTTTCACTAACACTAGGAAATTTAGTACTTCCTTCCAATATAAAAGAATGGAATTATAAAAGAATAATTATACTATAAGAGAAATAGTAGTAGTAGTTCCTGCGACTCTATCATAAATAGAAATGACAAATATTTTCAAATCACATGTTTCTGTCATATATCTTGAAACATCAGTTATGTTTTATCATTACCTTGAAATACAGTAGTTTTAGACCCATAAGAAAGTGTTGTATAGACTTCCGGGAAGATGGCGGTGTGAGCAGGGCGGCAGAAATCTCCTCCCAAAACTATATTTATCTACAAAAACACAGCAAATACATCTATTCCTAAAAGAGAGACGAGAATACACAGGAAAGCGTGCAGCTACACCCAAGAGCACTCGGCACCCCAAGAGGCAGGTTAAAATACGGAGCCGCGACCCGGCGGGACCTGAGCACTCCCCCACCCCAGCGCACCGGCGGGAGGAGAGGATTCAAGAGCTGGGAGGGAGTGGAAGTACACCCCGCGAAGTAGCCAGCCCCGGTGATCTGCACGGGGAGCGATGACCCACATTGCGCAGTGCAGCGGAGATTGGAGAGACAGAGGGGCAGGATCTGAGCGGGGAACGTGCCAGGGTGCTTGCAGCCGGTTCCCGGGAAGGAAAAAAAAAAAGGGCGTGCTTTCTTCAGCGGTCTTAAAGAGACAGGAACCAAGCGGAGGAGCCAGATCGCCCCAGCACACTCAGCCCAGCAGGCTGGGAGTCCTGGGGAGTTTCAGACACCTTAGCTGGAGACTGAGGAAGCGTAGCCATACTTACATTTCTCACTGAGATCAACAGCCTCCTATTCGTTCCCACCCCTGCCAGAGCGATAAAGGACCCTGCGGAGCGGCGCAGTCACAGCTGTGGAATAGTGGGGCAATAGCGCCACCCACAGCATTCCCACAGAATCTATGTCCGGTGGGCATTTTTTTGTTGTTTTTTTTGTTTTGTTTTGTTTTGTTTTGTTTTTGTTTTTTCTTTTCTTTCTTTTTTCTTCTTTTTTTTCTTTTTTTTTTCTCTTTTTTTTTCTTCTCTTCTTAAAGTCTTAAAGAGCCCAGCTGACATACGTGGCAACTATCAGTGACCAATTCTACAGCCATGAAAAGACAGAGGAATATGGTTCAGACCAAAATCAACCAGACAACCCCAGAGAGGGAGTCTGAAGGGATGGAAATGTACAGTCTTCCTGAAAAGGAATTCAGAATAAAAGTCATAACCATGCTGATGGACCTACACAGAAATGTGCAAGAGCTGAGGGAGGAAGTGAGGGAACTGAGGAAAGACAATGCAGAAATCAGACAAGCGATCGACAGGCTTAACAGCAGAATGGATGAGATGCAAGAGACTGTTAATGGAATAGAAAACAGAGAACAGGAGTACAGAGCAGCTGAGGCAGAGAGAGATAAAAGGATTTCTAGGAATGAAAGAATATTAAGAGAACTGTGTGACCAATCCAAACGGAACAATATTCGCATTATAGGAGTACCAGAGGAAGAAGAGAGAGAAAAAGGGATAGAAAGTGTCTTTGAAGAAATAATTGCTCAAAACTTTCCCTCGCTGGGGAAGGAAGTAGTCTTGCAGTCCACTGAAGCTCATAGATCTCCAAACACAAGGGACTCAAGGAAGACAACACCAAGACACATAATAATTAAGATGGCAAAGATCAAAGATAAAGACAGGGTATTAAAGGCAGCTAGAGAGAGAAAAAAGATCACCTACAAAGGAAAACCCATCAGATTATCATCAGACTTCTCAACAGAAACCTTACAGGCCAGAAGAGAATGGCATGATATATTTAACGTTATGAAACAGAAGGGCCTCGAACCAAGAATATTGTATCCAGCACGATTATCATTTAAATATGATGGAGGGATTAAACAATTTCCAGACAAACGAAAGTTGAGAGAATTTGCCTCTCATAAACCACCACTACAGGATATCTTAAATGGACTGCTCTAGATGGAAGCACACCTAAGGCTAAAAAGATGTCACCAGAGAAAATAAAATCATAGCAAAGAAAGCAGACCATCCAAATACTAACTAAAGGCAAAGAATAAAACACCTATTATAGAAAGAATGGAGGAGGAGGAATAAGAAGGGAGAGAAATAAAGAAACATCAGACTGTGTTTACAATAACATAACAAGAAAGTTAAGTTAGATTGTTAGATAGTAAAGAAGCAACCCTTGAACCCTTGGTAACCACGAATCTAAAGCCAGCAATGGCAATAAGTACATACCTATCAACAATCACCCTAAATGTAAATGGACTGAATGCACCAATCAAAAGACACAGAGTAACAGAATGGATAAAAAAGCAAGACCCATCTATATGCTGCCTACAAGAAACTCACCTCAAATCCAAAGATATACACAGACTAAAAGTGAAGGGATGGAAAAAGATATTTCATGCAAACAACAAAGAGAAAAAAGCAGGTGTTGCAGTACTTGTATCAGACAAAATAGACTTCAAAACGAAGAAAGTAGCAAAAGATAAAGAAGGACATTACATAATGATAAAGGGGTCAGTCCAACAAGAAGATATAACCATTATAAATATATATGCACCCAACACAGGAGCGCCAGCATATGTGAGACAAATACTAACAGAATTAAAGGAGGAAATAGACAGCAATGCATTCATCTTAGGAGACTTCAACACACCACTCACTCCAGAGAACAGATCAACCAGACAGAAAATAAGTAAAGACACAGAGGCACTGAACAACACACTAGAACAGATGGACCTAACAGACATCTACAGAACTCTATACACATTCTTCTCAAGCGCACATGGAACATTTTCCAGAATAGACCACATACTAGGCCACAAAAAGAACCTCAGTAATTTTTAAAATATTGAAATTCTACCAACCAACTTCTCAGATCACCAAGGTATAAAACTAGAAATAAATTTTAGAAAGAAATCAAAAACGCTCACAAATACATGGAGACTTAACAACACTCTCCTAATTAATCAATGGGTTAACGAGCAAATCAAAACAGATATCAAAGAATATATGGAGACTAATGACAACAACAACACAAAGCCACAACTTCTGTGGGACGCAGCAAAGGCAGTTCTAGGAAAGTATATTGCAATCCAGGCCTATGTAAAGAAGGAAGAACATTCCCAAATGAATAGTCTGAAGACACAATTACTGAAATTGGAAAACGAAGAACAAATGAGGCCCAAAGTCACCAGAAGGAGGGACATAATAAAGATTAGAGAAGAAATAAATAAAATTGAGAAGAATAAAACAATAGAAAAAATCAATAAAACCAAGAGCTGGTTCTCTGAAAAAATAAACAAAATAGATAAACCCCTAGCCAGACTCATTAAGAGAAAAAGAGAATCTACACACATAAACACAATCAGAAATGAGAAAGGAAAAATCACGACGGAACCACAGCAATACAAAGAATCATAAGAGAATATTATGAGAATCCATATGCTAACAAGCTGGAAAACGTAGAAGAAATGGACAACTTCTTAGAAAAATACAACCTTCCAAGACTGACCAAGCAAGAAACAGAAAAACTAAACAGACCAATCACCAGTGACGAAATCGAATTGGTAATCAAAAAACTACCCAAGAACAAAACCCCCGGACCTGATGGATTCACCTCTGAATTCTATCAGACATATAGAGAAGAAATAACACCGATTCTCCTTAAAGTTTTCCAAAAAATAGAAGAGGAGGGAATTCTTCCAAACTCATTCTATGAAGCCAGCATCACTCTAATACTAAAACCGGGCAAAGACCTCACCAAAATAGAAAATTACAGACCAATATCCCTGATGAACGTAGATGCAAAAATACTCAACAAAATATTAGCAAATCTAATTCAAAAATACATCAAGAGGATCATACACCATGATCAAGTGGGATTCATCCCAGGGATGCAAGGATGGTACAACATTCGAAAATCCATCAACATCATCCACCACATCAAAAAAAGAAGAACAAAAACCACATGATCATCTCCATAGATGCTGAAAAAGCATTTGACAAAATTCAGCATCCATTCCTGATTAAAACTCTCAACAAAATGGGTATAGACGGCAAGTACCTCAACATCATAAAGGCTATATATGACAAACCCACAGCTAACATCATACTTAACGGCGAGACACTGAAAGCTTTTCATCTAAGATCGGGAACAAGACAAGGATGCCCACTCTCTCCACTGTTATTCAACATAGTACTGGAGGTCCTAGCCACAGCAATCAGACAAAACAAAGACATACAAGGCATCCAGATTGGTAAAGAAGAAGTCAAATTGTCACTATTTGCAGATGACATGATACTGTACATAAAAAACCCTAAAGATTCCATTCCAAAACTACTAGAACTAATATCTGAATTCAGCAAAGTTGCAGGATACAAAATTAACACACAGAAATCTGTTGCTTTCCTATACACTAATGATGGACTAACAGAAAGAGAAATCAGAAAAACAATTCCATTCACAATTGCATCAAAAAGAATAAAATACCTAGGAATAAACCTAACGAAGGAAGTGAAAGATCTGTACTCTGAAAACTACAAGACACTCCTAAAAGAAATTAAAGAGGACACTAACAAATGGAAATGCATCCCATGCTCTTGGCTAGGAAGAATCAATATTGTCAAAATGGCTATACTACCTAAAGCAATCTACAGATTCAATGCAATCCCTATCAAACTACCAACAGCTTTCTTCAATGAACTGGAACAAATAATTCTAAAATTCATATGGAACCACAAAAGACCCCGAATAGCCAAAGCAATCCTGAGAAGAAGGAATAAAACAGGGGGAATTACACTCCCTGACTTCAAGCTCTACTACAAAGCCACAGTAATCAAGACAGTTTGGTATTGGCACAAAAACAGACCCACAGACCAGTGGAACAGAATAGAATATCCAAACATTAACCCAAACATATACAGTCAATTAATATTTGATAAAAGTGCCTTGGATATACAATGGGGAGATGACAGCCTCTTCAGCAGCTGGTGTTGGAAAAACTGGACAGCTACATGTAAGAGAATGAAACTGGACTACTGTCTAGCCCTATACACAAAGGTAAACTCAAGGTGGATCAAAGACCTGAATGTAAGTCATGAAACCATAAAAGTCTTAGAAAAAAACATAGGCAAAAATCTCTTGGACATAAACATGAGCAACTTCTTCATGAACATATCTCCCCGGGCAAGGGAAACAAAAGCAAAAATGAACAAGTGGGACTATATCAAGCTGAAAAGCTTCTGTACAGCAAAGGACACCATCAGTAGAACAAAAAGACATCCTACAGTATGGGAGAATATATTCATAAAAAACGTATCTGATAAAGGGTTCACATCCAAAATATATAAAGAACTCATGCACCTTAACAAACAGAAAGCAAATAATCCAATTAAGAAATGGGCAGAGAACGTGAATAGACACTTCTCCAAAGAAGAAATTCAGATGGCCAACACGCACATGAAAAGATGCTCCACATCGCTAATCATCAGAGAAATGCAGATTAAAACCACAATGAGATATCACCTCACACCAGTGAGGATGGCCAACATCCAAAACACAAACAACAACAAATGTTGGCGAGGATGTGGAGAAAAGGGAACCCTCCTACACTGCTGGTGGGACTGCAAATTAGTTCAACCATTGTGGAAAGCAGTATGGAGGTTCCTCAAAAAACTCAAAATAGAAGTACCATTTGACCCAGGAATTCCACTCCTAGGAATTTACCCTAAGAATGCAGCAGCCCAATTTGAAAAAGACAGATGCACACCTATGTTTATTGCAGCACTATTTACAATAGCCAATAAATGGAAGCAACCTAAGTGTCCATCAGTAGATGAATGGATAAAGAAGATGTGGTACATATACACAATGGAATATTATTCAGCCATAAGAAGAAAACAAATCCTACCATTTGCAACAACATGGATGGAGCTAGAGGGTATTATGCTCAGTGAAATAAGCCAAGCCGAAAAAGACAAGTATCAAATGATTTCACTCATATGTGGAGTATAAGAACCAAGAAAAAATACTGAAGGAACAAAACAGCAACAGACTCACAGAACCCACGAATGGACTAATAGTTACCAAAGGGAAAGGGACTGGGGAAAATGGGCGGGAAGGGGGGGATAAGAGGGAAGAAAGGGCATTACGTTTAGCAGATGTAATGTTGGGGGGGCACGGGGAGGGCAGTACAACTCAGAGAAGACAAGCAGTGATTCTATAGCATCTCACTATGCTGATGGACAGTGACTGTAATGGGGTTGGTGGGGGGGACCTGATGAAGGGGTAGTTTAATAACTGTAATATTGCACATGTAATTGTAGATTAATGATAATAAAATAAATTATATTTTTGAAAAGTGTTGTATAATATGAACAGATATGCAGGCTAGCCATGTCAACAATCTTCATTCATATCAGTCTCTTTAAAAGAATTAAAGTTTACTTTAAATTGCCCATACTTAAATATATTGTCTTGCTATTTAAGTCTTTAGTAAAGAGCAATCTTATAATATCACATTTATTTTAAAATATTTTTATATCTATATTTCATTATAATTGGTTTCTTTTATAGTACTATATATTCTGTTTATTTAAAACCACTGCTTTAAGGAGTCCACAGACTTCACCAAATTTCCAAAGGGGACTTTGGTACAAAATATGTTAAGCATTGTTGCAGAGAACTATGCTTCAGTTTCCTAAGGGATATATATACTTCACATATCAAGATGATATTCCCAGAAAAGCCACAAGATGGCTTCCTTACTTCAGATCCACAATTGAGATTTTCAGAAATGTTTCCTCTTACAGTTACCTTATGAAAGATTATAAAGCTCACTGTATGGGATTGATCAAGGTTCTCCAAAGAAAAAGAACCAGTAAGGTATGTATATATACATCATATATGTGAAGAAACTTATCATTAGGAATTGGCTCATGCAATTATGGAGACTCACAAGTCCCCATATCTGAAGTGAACAAGCTGGAGAGCCAATGGTGTAGTTCCAAAGTCCAAATACCTGAGAAGCCAGGAGAGCAGACTGTATAGTTCCTGTCCAAGAGCCAGCAGGCTTGAGACTCAGTAAGAGCCAATGCTTCAATTCAAGTTCAAAGGCAGGAAAAAACCAATGTCTCAGCTTGAAGGCACTCAAGTAAGAGAGGTTCCCTCTTACTCAGAAACATCATCTTTAAGTTCTATTCAGGCCTTCAACTGACTGGGTAAGGCCCATTGATATTAGGGAGGTAAGTCTGCTTTGCTCAGTCTGCCAATTCAAAGGTTAATCTCACCCAGAAATGCCCTCACAGACACACCCAGAATAATATTCAACTAAATGTCTGGGCACCCAGTATCCCAGTCAAGTTGACCCATAAAACTAATTCATATTCACATAACACATCATATTCACCAAGTACTTTTCAACAGTGCTTAAAGATACTAAGTCAATGAAACAGTGATGTATAAAACTTAGTCCATACCTTCCTGAAGCTAACAACTGTGAGAGCTTAACAGGGTATTTTATGGATAGCTACATAATTAATTATAAAGTAACAATGTGATAGGCATGGGGAAAAGGAAAAACTTAATATCTCAATTCAGGGAGTTAAAAGAAATGAGCTCCCTGAGCAGTGATGTTAAAATGAGATCTGAAGAACAAAGGAAAGAAAAGGGGTAGAGCAAGTGAAACGCAGAGATGGTGGTACAGGCCAACAGCAGAGACACAAACTGATGCAGAAAAAATTGGCTCCTTAGAGAAAGCACAGGGTAGGACACATCAGCTGTGGGAAGAATGACGGAAGATGACACTGGGAGGACAGGCAGATGCTGGAGCAGGCAAGTCCTCGTTAGACAAGTACAGTTTTAAACTTTATCCTAAGAGTAATAGGAAGACCCAGTTCTTTTCCTTACTAGCCATGTCATGAAAATGACTCAAGTGAGTTAGCAGCACTCACCCCACAATGTTTGTTATTCATTATATTGAGAAACCCCCATAGTAAGAGGCTAGCTCAGGAAAGAAAGAGAAAGCAATGCCTCAGAAACAGTTTCAGAGTACCAGGCAGATAACAGAGGGTTCAATATGGGATTCTGATTCTCAGTCTGTTTCCATCTTCACCTAATTCACACACATAGTCCCAAATGCAACATTTCTCTTTATAATACCACCTTCTATCCAAAACACTAAGAGTTCTGAATACTGAATAGGGTTTCTGAATATGTGATTAATGCTTTAAATCTACAACATTTAAGTACGTGAAAATAAACATTTAAAAATACACTCATGCAATATTTCTAGTGTAGAATGGAAACACTAGGAACAGTATTGCCTCTAGAAAGGGGAACCAGCAAAATGGGACACAGAAGTGGGAGGGGGAGACCAACTTGTCTTATTTTTGTATTTTTATTTTTATACAATGAATCTTTAAAGCTATTAAACAAATGTTGACAACTTTTAAGACCATTTATCACAATGTCTAACAATGTTATAATCATATTTATTTACATTTGTTAAATCTCTGTCCTTATGTTTATGCTACTTCTGGCTCTGGCAAAGACTACAGTATCCTACAACAACATCATTTCTCCCTTTCTTCCCCAACTTGGAAAAGCAATGCAATTTTAGATAAAAGACTACACTTCCAGACTCCCCTGTGGTTCGATGTGGCCAAATAACTGCATTCTAAACAATGGCATGCGGTGGAAATGTGTAGGATGTGAAGAAGGCCCCTTAAGGAGAGCTGACTGCACTGGAAAGTGTGCCTTCTTGTGTTTTTATCATTTCTTCCAGAGAACAACTTGGAATGTGCAAGATACCTACAGACATAAAGGCAGTTAGGACCATGAAGTATTCTTGAACAGCAGAGCAGCAATGTTCCTGATGATTCTGTCCGCCCAAGGAAAAGCCCTAGACTGACCACCTCTGATTTCCTCCATGTGTGGAAGAGAAATAACCTGTACCTTAATTTAGCCAGTTATTTCTTTTTGATTTTTGTTGCTGTTGTTTGTTATATGTATCACAAGAGATAAAGAGCTTCTCAGAAGTTAAAGAGTACACCACCACTAAAACCACATCACAAGACATGTTCAAGGGACTTCTTTAAGTTGAAAAGAAAGGGCGATAGCTGGAAGAAAATTATGAAAAGAAAAAACTTCGCTGGCAAAAGAAAACATCAATCATTTAAAAGGCAGCATGAAGGTTAAAAGACAAAAACAGTAAAATCAATTATTTATAAAATTTAAAGAATCACAAAACAAAAAGGTATAAAAGAAGACATCCATAAAACTGAGGAGGAGGAGGAGTTAAAAATACAGTACTGTTAGAATGTATTTGAACTTAGGTGACCATCAACATAGACTGCTATCTACACAGGGCATTATATGTGAACCACATGGCAAAAACAAACAAAAAATCTTTGATACACAAAAATAAAGAGAAAGGAATATCAACATGACACTAAAGAAAGAAATCACACAAAAGGGAAGAGAACAAGAAGGATCAGAGAACAATAACAAAAACAAACAGAAAACATTTAATAAGAATGCAATACATAATATCTGTCAATAATTACTTTAAATGTAAGTTGACTAAATTCTACAACCAAAAGGCACAGAGTGAATTAAAACAAGACCCATCTATATGCTGCATACATGAAACTCACTTCAGATCTAAAGACATACACAGACTGAAACTAACAGTATGAACAAAGATATTCCAAGCAAATATAAATGAAAAAAAAAGAAACCCTGGATTTTCGTAAAATACACTTTAAATCAGACTTTAACAAGAGACAAATTATATGATGATAAGGGCTCAATCTGGTAAGATATACCTACTGTAAATATCTACACACCCAACAGAGAAGCACCTAAATATATAAAGCAAATATTAACACATAAAAGGAGAAATTGAGAGTAACATAATAATACTAGAAACTTTAACACACCACTTACACAAATACTGATTATCCAAACAGAAAATCAAAAAGGAAACAATGGGTTTGAATGACATATTAGACCAAAGGGACTTAATAGATATATATATACACATCATTACATACAAAAAAAGCAGAATACACATGCAAGTGCACATGGAAAATTCCAGGATAAATGGCATGTTAGGCTACAAAAAAATTTCAATACATGTGAGAGACTTAAAGTTTTACCAAGCATCTTTTCCAACCATGAAAGTATAAAACTGAATTTCAAGTAAAAAAGCAGGAAAAAACACAAAGAACTACTAAACAGCCAATTACTCAAAGAAGAAGCAAAACAGGAAATCAAAAATAATGAAAATAGAAACAAATGGCTCAAAATATTTGGATGCAGCAAAAGAAGTTCAAGAGGGAAGTTTAAAACAATACACGCCTACCTCAAGAAACAAGAAAAATCTCAAATTAAGATTTTTTCCGGGAAGATGGCGGCATGAGCAGGGCGGTGGAAATCTCCTCCCAAAACCATATGTATTTAAGAAAATACAACAAATACAACTATTCCTAAAAAAAAGACCAGAATACACAGGACAGTGCACAGCCTGCATCTACACCTGAGAGGACTCGGCACCCCACGAGGCGGGTAAGATATGGAGCAGTGACCAGGAGTAAACTGAGCACTCTCCCACCCCAGCACAACGGCAGGACAGGATTCTGAGTCGGGAGGGAGTGGAAGTACAGGCCTGCAAAATAACCAGCCCTGGTGATCTATGCCAGGAGTGCTGACACACATTGTGCAGTGTATCAGAGATTGGAGAGACAGAAGGTGCAGGATCTGAGCTTCGGAACACACAGGGTCCTCGCAGCCAGCTCCCTGGGACAAAACAAAAGTGCGTGCTTTTTTTTTTAGCAGTCTTAAAGAGACAAGGCACCAGGATCATCCCAGCACACTCACCCCAGCAGGCTGTGAGGCCTAGGGAATTTTGGACCCCTTGGCGGGCGACTGGGAAACAGTAGCCGCTCTCAGACTTCCCACAAACTCACCCAACCCAGACAACACCAGAGAGAGAACCTGAAAGGAAGGAAATGCACAACCTTCCTGAAAAAGAATTCAGAACAAAATTCATAACCATACTGATGGATCCACAGAGAAATATGCAAGAGCTAAGGGAGGAAGTGAGGAAAGACAATGCAGAATTGAGAAAAGTGATCAACGGGCTTAGCAGCAGACTGGATGAGATGCAAGAGACTGTAAACGGAATAGAAATCAGAGAACACTAATACAGAGAACCTGAGGAAGAGAGAGATAAAAGGATTTCTAGGAATGAAAGAATATTAAGAGAACTGTGGGATCAATCCAAATGGAACAACATTCACATTATAGGAATACCAGAGGAAGAGAGAGAAAAAGGGATAGAAGGTGTCTTTGAAGAAATAATTGCTGAAAACTTACCCGAGCAGGGAAAGGAAATAGTCTCGCAGTCCACAGAAGCCCACATATCTCCCAACACAAGGGACCCAAGGAAGACAACACCAAGACACATAATAATTAAAATGGCAAAGATCAAAGATAAGGACAGAGTATTAAAGGCAGCTAGAGAGAGAAAAAAGGTCACCTACAAAGGAAAACCCACCAGACTATCATCAGACTTCTCAACAGAAACCTTACAGGCCAGAAGAGAATGGCATGATATATTTAACGTGATGAAACAGAATGGCCGCGAATCAAGAATATTGAATCCAGCACGATTATCATTTAAATATGAAGGAGGGATTAAACAATTACCAGACAAACGAAAGTTGAGAGAGTTTGCGTGTCATAAACCACCTCTACAGGATACCTTAAACTGACTTCTCTAGAGGGAAGCACTCCTAAGGCTAAAAAGACGTCACCAGAGAAAATAAAATCATAGCAAAGAAAGCAGACCATCCAAATACTAACTAAAGGCAAAAAATGAAACACCTAGTATATAAAGAATGGAGGACGAAGAATAAGAAGGGAGAGAAATAAAGAAATATCAGACTGTGTTTACAATGATGCAACAAGAAAGTTAAGATTATTAGATACTAAAGAAGAAACCCTTGAACCTTTGGGAACCAATAATCTAAAGCCAGCAATGGCAATAAGTACATATCTATCAATAATCACCCTAAATGTAAATGGTCTAAATGCACCAATCAAAAGACACAGACTAGGCACCAGCCCGCCGTCCCCGGGCACGCCTTGAGCGGCTCACCTGCCAGGCAGATTTTTTAGCCTCATCAGCCCATTTATGTTCAGTGGACAACAGTGATCAAGCACCCAGGAGCAAGTAATATTCTCAAAGATGGCGGCGTGAGCAGGGCAGCAGAAATCTCCTCCCTACCCTATATTTATCAACGAAAATACAGCAAATACAACTATTCCTAAAAGAGAGACCAGAATACACAGGAAAGCACACAGCGTGCAGCTACACCCGAGAGGACTCGGCACCCCAAGAGGCAGGTAAGATTCGGAGCCATGACCCGGCGGAAACTGAGCACTCCCCCACCCCAGCACACCGGCAGAAGGAGAGGATTCAGAGCCGGGAGGGAGTGGAAGTACACCACACGAAATAACCAACCCGGGTGATCTGCACGGGGAGCGCTGATACACATAGCACAGTGTACCGGAAATTGGAGAGACAGAGTCACAGGATCTGAGCAGGGAACGCGCCAGGGTGGTTGCAGCCGGATCCCAGTATTTAAAAAAAAAAAGAAAGAAAAGCGCACGCTTTCTTCAGCCATCTTAAAGAGACAGGAGCCCAGCAAAGGAGCCAGATGGCCCTGCCACACTCAGCCCAGCAGGCTAGGAGTCCTGGGGAGTTTTGGACCCCTAAGCTGGCAACTGGGAAAGGGTGGCTGCACATCGACTTCCAAAGAGATCAACAGCCTCCCATTCGTTCCCACCCCGGCTAGAGCTATAAAGGGCCCTGCGGAGTGCCCCGGCCACAGCTGCGGAATAGCAAGGCAACAGCACCGCCTACAGCATCCCCACAGAATCTACCCCTGGTGGGTGTTTTTTGTTTGCTTGTTTTGTTTTTTGTCCTTCTGTTTTTTTGTTTTGTTTGTTCTTTTTTCTTTTCATTCTTTTTCTTTTTCTTTTCTTTTTTTCTATCTTTCTCTTTTTTTTTCTTCTCTTTTGAAAGTCTTAAAGAGCCCAGCTGAAAAACGTCGCAACTACCAGCGCCCACATCTATAGCCATGAAGAGACAAAGGAATATGGTCCACAATAAAATCAACCAGAAAACCCCAGAGACAGAACCTGAAAGGATGGAAATGCACAGTCTTCCTGAAAAAGAATTCAGAACAAAAGTCACAACCATGCTGATGGATCTACAGAGAAATGTGCAACAGCTGAGTGAAGGAGTTAGGAAGTGAGGAAAGACAATGCAGAAATCAGACAAGCGATTGACGGGCCTAACAGCAGACTGGATGAGATGCAAGAGACTGTTAATGGAATAGAAATCAGAGAAAAGGAATAGAGAGAAGCTGAGGCAGAGAGAGATAAAAGGATCTCTAGGAATGAAAGAATATTAAGAGAACTGAATGACCAATCCAAACGGAACAATATTCGCATTATAGGAGTACCAGAGGAAGGAGAGAGAGAAAAAGGGATAGAAAGTGTCTTTGAAGAAATAATTGCTGAAAACTTTTCCTCGCTGGGGAAGGAAATAGTCTTGGAGTCCACCGAAGCCTCACAGATCTCCCAACACAAGGGACCCAAGGAAGACAACACCAGGACACATAATGATTAAAATGGCAAAGATCAAAGATAAAGACAGAGTATTAAAGGCAGTGAGACAGAGAAAAAAGATCACCTACAAAGGAAAACCCATCAGACTATCATCAGACATTGCAACAGAAACCTTACAGGCCAGAAGAGAATGGCATAACATATTTAACGTTATGAAACAGAAGGGCCTCGAACCAACAATATTGTATCCAGCACGATTATCATTTAAATATGACGGAGGGATTAAAAAATCTCCAAACAAGCGAAAGTTGAGAGAGTTTCCCTCTCATAAACCACCACTACAGGATATCTTAAATGGACTACTCTAGAGAGAAGCACCCCTAAGGCTAAAAAGGAGTCACCAGAGAAAATAAAATCATAGCAAAGAAAGCAGACCATCCAAATACTAACTAAAGGCAAAGAATAAAACACCTAGTATATAAAGAATGGAGGAGGAAGAATAAGAAGGGAGAGAAATAAAGAAATATCAGATGATGTTTACAATAACTTAACAAGAGAGTTAAATTAGACTGTTAGATACTAAAGAAGCAACCCTTGAACCTTTGGTAACCACGAATCTAAAGCCAGCAATGGCAATAAGTACCTATCTTATCACTAATCACCCTAAATGTAAAAGGACTGAATGCACCAATCAAAAGACACAGAGTAACAGAATGGATGAAAAAGCAAGACCCATCTATATGCTGCTTACAAGAGACTCACCTCAAACCCAAAGATATACACAGACAAAAAGGGAAGGTATGGAAAAAGATATTTCATGCAAACAACAAAGAGAAAAAAGCAGGTGTTGCAGTACTTATATCAGGCAAAATAGACTTCAAAACAAAGAAAGTAGCAACAGATACAGAAGGACATTACAAAATGATAAAGGGGTCAGTCCAACAAGAAAATATAACCATTATAAATATATATGCACCCAATACAGGAGCGCCGGCATATGTGAAACAAATACTAACAGAATTAAAGGAGGAAATAGACAGCAATGCATTCATTTTAGGAGACTTCAACACACCACTCACTCCAAAGGACAGATCAACCAGACAGAAAATAAGTAAAGACACAGAGGCACTGAACAACACACTAGAACATATGGACCTAACAGACATATACAGAACTCGACACCCAAAAGCAACAGGATACACATTCTTCTCAAGTGTACATGGAACATTTTCCAGAATAGACCACATACTAGGCCACAAAAAAATCCTCAGTAAATTCAAAAATATTGAAATGCTACCAACCAAATTCTCAGATCACAAAGATATAAAAGTAGAAATAGACTGTAGAAAGAAATCAAAAAGGCTCACAAATACATAGACTGATCAACACTCTCCTAATCAATGGGTTAATGATCGAATCAAAGAATATACGGAGACTAATGACAACAACAACCCAAAGCCACAACTTCTGTGGGATGCAGCAAAGGCAGTTCTAAGAGGAAAGTATATTGCAATATCCAGGCCTATTTAAAAAAGGAAGAACATTCCCAAATAAACAGTCTAAAGACACAATAACTGAATTTGAGAAAAGAAGAACAAATGAGGACCAAAGTCACCAGAAGGAGGGACATAATAAAGATCAGAGAAGAAATAAATAAAATTGAGAAGAATAAAACAATAGAAAAAATCAATGAAATCAAGATCTGGTTCTTTGAAAAAATAAACAAAATAGATAACCCCCTAGCCAGACTCATGAAGAGAAAAAGAGAATCTACACACATAAACAGAATCAGAAATGGGAAAGGAAAAATCCATCAACATCATCCACCACATCAACAAAAAGAAGATCAAAAACCACATGATCATCTCCATAGATGCTGAAAAAGCATTTGACAAAATTCAGCAGCCATTCATGATTAAAACTCTCAACAAAATGGGTATAGACGGCAAGTACCTCAACATCATAAAGGCCATATACGACAAACCCACAGCTAACATCATACTTAACGGCGAGAAGCTGAAAGCTTCTCATCTAATATCGGGAACAAGACAGGGATGCCCACTCCCTCCACTGTTATTCAACATCGTACTGGAGATCCTAGCCATGGAAATCAGACAAAACAAAGACATACAAGGCATCCAGATTGGTAAAGAAGAAGTCAAATTGTCACTATTTGCAGATGACATGATATTGTACATAAAAAACCCTAAAGAGTCCACTCCAAAACTACTAGAATGTCTGAATTCAGCAAAGTTGCAGGATACAAAGTTAACACACAGAAATATGTTACTTTCCTATACACTAATGATGAACAGAAAGAGAAATCAGAAAAACAATTCCATTCACAATTACATCAAAAAGAACATAATACATAGGAATAAACCTAATGAAGGAAGTGAAACACCTGTACTCTGAAAACTACAAAACACTCCTAAGAGAAATTAAAGAGGACACTAACAAATGGAAATGCATCCCATGCTCTTGGCTAGGAAGAATAAATATTGTCAAAATGGCTATACTACCTAAAGCAATCTACAGGTTCAACGCAATCCCTATCAAACTACCAACAGCTTTCTTCAGTGAACTCAAACAAATAATTCTAAAATTCATATGGCACCACAAAAGACCCCGAATAGCCAAAGCAATCCTGAGAAGGAGGAATAAAACAGGAGGAATTACGCTCCCTGACTTCAAGCTCTACTACAAAGCCACAGTAATCAAGACATTTTGGTATTGGCACAAAAACAGACCCACATACCAGTGGAACAGAATACAAAATCCAAAACATTAACCCAAACATATACGGTCAATTAATATTTGATAAGGGAGCCTTGGATATACAATGGGGAGATGACACCCTCTTCAGTAGCTGGTGTTGGGAAAACTGGACAGCTACATGTAAGAGAATGAAACTGGACTACTGTCTAGCCCCATACACAAAGGTAAACTCAAGGCGGATCAAAGGCCTGAATGTAAGTCATGAAACCAGAAAAATCTTAGAAAAAAATCATAGGCAAAAATATCTTGGACATAAACATGAGCGACTTCTTCATGAACATATCCTCCCGGGCTAGGGAAACAAAAGCAAAAATGAACAAGTGGGACCATATCAAGCTGAAAACCTTCTGTACAGCAAAGGACACCATCAGTAGAACAAAAAGACATCCTACAGTATGGGAGAATATATTCATAAATGAAGTATCTGAAAAGGGGTTCACATCCAAAATATATAAAGAACTCACAGACCTTAACAAACAAAAAGCAAATAATCCAATTAAGAAATGGGCAGAGGACATGAATAGACACTTCTACAAAGAAGAAATTCAGATGGCAACAGGCACATGAAAAGATGCTCCACATCACTAATCATCAGAGAAATGCAGATAAAACCACAATGAGGGAGACTTCCGGGAAGATGGCGGTGTGAGCAGGGCGGCAGAAATCTCCTCCCAACACTATATTTATCTACGAAAATACAGCAAATACAACCACTCATAAAACAAAGACCAGAATACACAAGAAAGCGCACAGGGTGCAGCTACACCCGAGAGGACTCGGCACCCCAAAGGTGGGAAAGATACGGAGGGACCACCCGGCAGGACCCAACCACTCCCCCACCCCAGCGCAACGGCAGGAGGAGAATATTCGGAGCCGGGAGGGAGGGGAAGAGCAGGTACGCGAAATAACCAGCCCCGGTGGTCTGCGCCGGGAGCGCTGACACACATCATGCGGTGCATCTGTCATTGGAGAGGCAGAACGTGCAGGTTTAGAGCCAGGAACGCGCCAGGACCATGCAGCCAGTGATCAGGGACAAGAGAAAAGCGGGCGCTATTTGCAGTGGTCTCGGAGAGGTAGGGGGCCCAGCGAGGGAACACCAGCGCCCCGGCGAGCTCAGCCCTGCAGGCTGGAAGTCCTGGGGAACTTCGGTCCCCTTCGCTAGTGCAGCCAGCGCCCAGGGACAAGAGAAAAGCCACACCATTTGCAATGGTATTGGAGAGGCGGGGTCCCAGCGAGGGAACACCAGCGCCCCGGCGAGCTCAGCCCTTCAGGCTGGATATCCTGGGGAACTTCGGTCCCCGTTGCTGGTGACAGAGAGAAGGGAGCAGACACGCTGGAACATTATACAGAAAACAATAGCCTCCCATTTGTTACCAACCCGGCCAAAAAGCGGCATGGCCGTGAATGTAGATGAGTGGAGCAACAGCGACACCTACAGCATGCTTAGAGAATCCACTCCAGAGCCCAGCTGACATACCTGGCACCTACCAGTGACTACTCCTATCAACATGACAAGACAGAAGAATATGATACAGACAAAAATCCAGACACAATCACCCTCTGAGAAGGAACATGAAGGGATGGAAATGCAACATCTTCCTGAAAAAGAATTCAGAATAAAAGTCATACCATGCTGATGGTTCTACAGAGAAATATGCAAGAACTAAGGGAGGAAGTGAGGGAAGTCAGGAAAGATAATGCAGAAATGAGACAAGCCATTGACGGGCTCAGCAGCAGACTGGACGAGATGCAAGAGACTGTTAATGCAATAGAAATCAGGGAAGAAGAACACAGAGCAGCTGAGGCAGAGAGAGATAAAAGGATCTCTAGTAATCAAAGAATACTAAGAGAACTGTGTGAACAATCCAAAAGGAACAATATTCGCATTATAGGAATACCAGAGGAAGAAGAGAGAGAAAAAGAGATAGAAAGTGTCTTTGAAGAAATAATTGCTGAAAACTTCCCCATGCTGGGAAAGGAAATAGTCTCGCAGTCCATGGAAGCCCACAGATCTCCTAACACAAGGGACCCCAGGAAGACAACACCAAGACACATAATAATTAAAATGGCAAAGATCAAAGATAAGGACAGAGTATTAAAGGCAGCTAGAGAAAGAAAAAAGATCACCTTCAAAGGAAAACCCATCAGACTAACATCAGACTTCTCAACAGAAACCTTACAGGCTAGAAGAAAATGGCATGATATACTTAACGCAATGAAACAGAAGGGCCTCGAACCAAGAATACTGTATCCAGCACAATTATCATTTAAACATGATGGAGGGATTAAACAGTTTCCAGACAATCAAAAGCTGAGAGAATTTGCTTCCCATAAACCACCTCTACAGGACATCTTAAAGGAACTGCTCTAGAGGGAAGCATTCCTAAGGCTAAAAAGCTGTCACCACAGAAAATAAAATCATAGCAAAGAAAGCAGACCATCCAAACACTAACTAAAGGCAAAGAATAAAACACCTAGTACATAAAGAATGGAGGAGGAAGAAAAAGAAGGGAGAGAAATAAAGAAACATCAGACTGTGTTTACAATAACATAATAAAAAGTTAAGTTAGATTGTTAGATAGTAAAGAAGCAACCCTTGAACCTTTGGTAACCACGAATCTAAAGCCAGCAATGGCAATAAGTACATATCTTTCGATAATCACCCTAAATATAAATGAACTGAATGCACCAATCAAAAGACACAGAGTAACAGAATGGATAAAAGCAAGACCCATCTATATGCTGCCTACAAGAAACTCACCTTAAACGCAAAGATGTCCCCAGAGTAAAAGTGAAGGGATGGAAAAAGACATTTCATGCAAATAACAAGGAGAAAAAAATAGGTGTTGCAGTACTTGTATCAGACAAAACAGACTTCAAACGAAGAAAGTAGCAAGAGATAAAGAAGGACATTACATAATGATAAAGAGGTCAATCTACAAGAGGATATAACCATTTTAAATGTGTATGCACCCAACACAGGAGCGCCAGCATTTGTGAAACAAATACTAAGAGAATTAAAGGAGGAAATAGACAGCAATGCATTCATTTTAGGTGACTTCAACACACCACTCACTCCAGAGGACAGAACGATCAGACAGAAAATAAGTAAAGACACAGAGGCACTGAACAACACACTAGAACAGATGGACCTAACAGACATCTACAGAACTCTACACCCAAAAGCAACAGGATACACATTCTTCTCAAGTGCACATGGAACATTTTCCAGAATAGACCACATACTACGCCACAAAAAGAACCTCAGTAAAATCGAAAATATTGAAATTCTACAAACCAACCTCTCAGATCATAAAGGTATTAAACTTTAGAAAGAAAACAAAAAGGCTCACAAATACATGGAGACTTAACAACATTCTCCTAATTAATCAATAGGTCAATGACCAAATCAAAACAGAAATCAAAGAGTATATGGAGATAAAATGACAACAACAACACAAAGCCACAGCTTCCATGGGATGCAGCAAAGGCAGTTCTAAGAGGAAAGTATATTGCAATCCAGGCCTATCTAAAGAAAGAAGAACATTCCCAAATGAATAGTCTAAAGACATAATTACTGAAATTGGAAAAAGAACAAATGAGGCGGAAAGTCACCAGAAGGAGGGACATAATAAAGATCAGAGAAGAAATAAATAAAATTGAGAAGAACAAAACAATAGAAAAAAATTAATGAAACAAAGAGCTGGATCTTTGAAAAAATAAACAAAATAGATAAACCCCTAGCCAGCCTGATTAAGAGAAAAAGAGAATCTACACACATAAACACAATCAGAAATGAGAAAGGAAAAATCACGACGGATCCCACAGAAATACAAAGAATTATAAGAGAAAACTATGAGAATCTATATGCTAGCAAGCTGGAAAACCTAGAAGAAATGGACAACTTTTCAGAAAAATACAACCTTCCAAAACTGACCAAACAAGAAACAGAAAAACTAAACAGACCTATTACCAGCAAAGAAATTGAACCGGTAATCAAAAAACTACCCAAGAACAAAACCCCTGGAACAGATGGATTTACCTCTGAATTCTACCAGACATATAGAGAAGAAATAACACCCATTCTCCTTAAAGTTTTCCAAAAAATAGAAGAGGAGGGAACACTTCCAAATTCATTCTATGAGGCCAGCATCACTCTAATACCAAAACCAGGCAAAGACCTCACCAAAATAGAAAATTACAGACCAATATCCCTGATGAACGTAGATGCAAAAATACTCAACAAAATATTAGCAAACTGAATTCAAAAATACATCAAAAGGCTCATACACCATGATCAAGTGGGATTCATCCCAGGGATGGAAGGATGGTACAACATTCGAAAATCCATCAATATCATCCACCACATCAATAAAAAGAACAAAAACCACATGATCATCTCCATAGATGCTGAAAAAGCATTTGACAAAATTCAGCATCCATTCATGATTAAAACTCTCAAAAAAATGGGTATAGAGGGCAAGTACCTCAACATCATAAACGCCATATATGACAAACCCACAGCTAACATCATACTTAACAGCGAGAAGCTGAAAGCTTTTCAACTAAGATCGGGAAGAAGACAGGGATGCCCACACCCTCCACTGTTACTCAACATAGTATTGGAGGTCCGAGCCATGGCAATCAGACGTAACAAAGACATACAAGGCATCCAGATTGGTAAAGAAGAAGTCAAATTGTCACTATTTGCAGATGACATGATGTTGTACATAAAAAACCCTAGACACCACTCCAAAACTACTAGAACTAATATCTGAATTCAGCAAAGTTGCAGGATACAAAGTTAACACACCGAAATCTGTTGCTTTCCTATACACTAATGATGGACTAACAGAAAGAGAAATCAGAAACAAATTCCATTCACAATTGCATCAAAAAGAATATAATACCTAGGAATAAACCTAACAAAGGAAGTGAAAGACCTGCTCTGAAAACTACAAGACATTCCTAAAAGAAATTAAAGAGGACACTAACAAGTGGAAATGTATCCCATGCCCTTGGCTAGGAAGAATAAATATTGTCAAAATGGCTATACTATCTAAAGCAATCTACAGATTCAATGCAATCTCTATCAAACTACCAACACCTTTCTTCAATGAACTCGAACAAATAATTCTAAAATTCATATGGAACCACAAAAGACCCCAAATAGCCAAAGCAATCATGAGAAGGAGGAATAAAACAGGGGGAATTACACTCCCTGACTTCAAGCTCTACTACAAAGCCACAGTAATCAACACAATTTGGTATTGGCACAAAAACAGACCCACAGACCAGTGGAATAGAAGAGAAAATCCAAACATGTCAACCCAAACACATACAGTCAATTAATATTTGATAAGGGAGCCTTGGATATACACTGGGGAGATGATGGCCTCTTCAGTAGCTGGTGTTGGACAAACTGGACAGCTACATGTAAGAGAATGAAACTGGACTACTGTCTAACCCCATACACAAAGGTAAACTCAAGGTGGATCAAAGATCTGAATGTAAGTCATGAAACCGGAAAACTCTTAGAAAAAAACATAGGCAAAAATCTCTTGGACATAAACATGAGCAACTTCTTCATGAACTATCTCACTGGGCAAGGGAAACAAAAGCAAAAATGAACAAGTGGGACTATATCAAGCTGAAAAACTTCTGTACAGCAAAGGACACCATCAGTAGAAGAAAAATACTTCCTACAGTACGGGAGAATATATTCAAAAATGATGCATCCGATAAGGGGTTGACATCCAAAATATATAAAGAACTCACACACCTCAACAAACAAAGAGCAAATAACCCAATTAAGAAATGGGCAGAGACCTTCCAAGACTGACCAAGCAAGAAACAGAAAAACTAAACAGACCAATCACCAGTGACGAAATCGAATTGGTAATCAAAAAACTACCCAAGAACAAAACCCCTGGGCCTGATGGATTCACCACTGAATTCTACCAGACATATAGAGAAGAAATAACACCGATTCTCCTTAAAGTTTTCCAAAAATAGAAGAGGAGGGAATACTTCCAAACTCATTCTATGAAGCCAGCATCACTCTAATACCAAAACAGGGCAAAGACCTCACCAAAAAAGAAAATTACAGACCAATATCCCTGATGAATGTAGATGCAAAAATACTCAACAAAATATTAGCAAACCGATTTCAAAAATATATCAAGAGGATCATACACCATGATCAAGTGGGATTCATCCCAGGGATGCAAGGATGGTACAACATTCGAAAATCCATCAACATCATCCACCACATCAACAAAAAGAAGAACGAAAACCACATGATCATCTCCATAGATGCTGAAAAAGCATTTGACAAAATTCAGCAGCCATTCATGATTAAAACTCTCAACAAAATGGGTATAGACGGCAAGTACCTCAACATCATAAAGGCTATATATGACAAACCCACAGCTAACATCATACTTAACGGCGAGACGCTGAAAGCTTTTCATCTAAGATCGGGAACAAGACAGGGATGCCCACTCTCTCCACTGTTATTCAACATAGTACTGGAGGTCCTAGCCACAGCAATCAGACAAAACAAAGACATACAAGCCATCCAGATTGGTAAAGAAGAAGTCAAATTGTCACTATTTGCAGATGACATGATACTGTACATAAAAAACCCTAAAGATTCAATTCCAAAACTACTAGAACTAATATCTGAATTCAGCAAAGTTGCAGGATACAATATTAACACACAGAAATCTGTTGCCTTCCTATACACTAATGATGAACTAACAGAAAGAGAAATCAGAAAAACAATTCCATTCACAATTGCATCAAAAAGAATAAATACCTAGGAATAAACCTAACGAAGGAAGTGAAAGACCTGTACTCTGAAAACTACAAGACACTCCTAAGAGAAATTAAAGAGGACACTAACAAATGAAATGCATCCCATGCTCTTGGCTAGGAAGAATAAATATTGTCAAAATGGCTATACTACCTAAAGCAATCTACAGATTCAATGCAATCGCTATCAAACTACCAACAGCTTTCTTCAATGAACTGGAACAAATAATTCTAAAATTCATATGGAACCACAAAAGACCCCGAATAGCCAAAGCAATCCTGAGAAGGAGGAATAAAACAGGGGGAATTACACTCCCTGACTTCAAGCTCTACTACAAAGCCACAGTATTCAAGACAATTTGGTATTGGCACAAAAACAGACCCACAGACCAGTGGAACAGAATAGAATATCCAAACATTAACCCAAACATATACAGTCAATTAATATTTGATAAAAGTGCCTTGGATATACAATGGGGAGATGACAGCCTCTTCAGCAGCTGGTGTTGGAAAAACTGGACAGCTACATGTAAGAGAATGAAACTGGACTACTGTCTAGCCCCATACACAAAGGTAAACTCAAGGTGGATCAAAGACTTGAATGTAAGTCATGAAACCATAAAACTCTTAGAAAAAAACATAGGCAAAAATCTCTTGGGCATAAACATGAGCAACTTCTTCATGAATATATCTCCCCGGGCAAGGGAAACAAAAGCAAAAATGAACAAGTGGAACTATAGCAAGCTGAAAAGCTTCTGTACAGCAAAGGACACCATCAGTAGAACAAAAAGACATCCTACACTATGGGAGAATATATTCATAAAAAACGTATCTGATAAAGGGTTCACATCCAAAATATATAAAGAACTCATGCACCTTAACAAACAGAAAGCAAATAATCCAATTAAGAAATGGGCAGAAGACATGAATAGACACTTCTCTAAAGAAGAAATTCAGATGGCCAACAGGCACATGAAAAGATGCTCCACATCACTAATCATCAGAGAAATGCAGATTAAAACCACAATGAGATATCACCTCACACCAGTGAGGATGGCCAACATCCAAAACACAAACAACAACAAATGTTGGCGAGGATGTGGAGAAAAGGGAACCCTCCTACACTGCTGGTGGGACTGCAAATTAGTTCAACCATTGTGGAAAGCAGTATGGAGGTTCCTCAAAAAACTCAAAATAGAAATACCATTTGACCCAGGAATTCCACTCCTAGGAATTTACCCTAAGAATGCAGCAGCCCAATTTGAAAAGGACAGATGCACCCCTATGTTTATTGCAGCACTATTTACAATAGCCAAGAAATGGAAGCAACCTAAGTGTCCATCAGTAGATGAATGGATAAAGAAGATGTGGTACATATACACAATGGAATATTATTCAGCCATAAGAAGAAAACAAATCCTACCATTTGCAACAACATGGATGGAGCTAGAGGGTATTATGCTCAGTGAAATAAGCCAAGCCGAAAAAGACAAGTATCAAATGATTTCACTCATATGTGGAGTATAAGAACAAAGAAAAAAACTGAAGGAACAAAACAGCAGCAGACTCACAGAACCCAAGAATGGACTAATAGTTACCAAATGGAAAGGAACTGGGGAGGTTGGCTGGGAAGGGAGGTATAAGAGGGAAAAAGGGGCATTATGATTAGCAGACGTAATGTTGGGGGGGGCACAGGGAGGGCTGTACAACTCAGAGAGACAAGTAGTCATTCTATAGCATCTCACTATGCTGATGGACAGTTACTGTAATGGGGTTGGTGGGGGGTACCCGATGACGGGGTAGTTTAATAACCATAATATTGCACATGTAATTGTAGATTAATGGTACCAAAATAAATTATATTTAAAAAATACTACATTACCAAAAAAGGAAAAAGTAAATGCTTTGGAATTGGTCATATTTTTTAAGAAAAGGGGAAAATGTTTCACCTACATGTTGGTAACAAATAGAGCATTACAGTTTTTGTTTCTGAGTTGTGACTTCTCCACATTTGTCAATGATCTCATCAATACTGATACTGCATATTCTCATTCAATAGGCAGTGTAGCCAGATTTGTCAATCTATCTCATAGTTGATTAAAGACTATTTTCATTCATTTAAAAAAAATCAATCTAACAAAAATTGACTAATAGCTGAAATAAGCACTTCACAAGAGAAAATATCCCGCTGGCCTAAAGAACATGAAAAACTGCTCAACTGAGCCACTAGAACGCTCATGCATTCCTGATGGAAGACTCAGCATAGGCCCACTCTATGACCTGGGAGAGATTTACCCTATGAGTCAGCAGTTCCACTCAAGAAACATGGATACAAGACAAACGGTCCACCAAAAGACATGTGCAATGAAAAACAAGAAACTGTAACTACATACAACGGCATAGTTGAGTTAAAGACAGTGTTGAGGTAAAAAGCCATTCCAAAAGAGTATGTAATGGATAATTCCATTTATATGAAGATCAAGAAGAGGCAAAGCCAATCTATGATTGTACAGGTTATAATAGTAATTACCTTTGGGGGAGGCAAATATTGACTAGGAGTGGTCAAGGTGGAGGCTCCTATAGTGCTGGTAATGTTCTACATCTTGACTTTGATGTTGATTACAGGTGCGGATACATATGTAAAGGTTCACTAAATGCTATATTACCATTTGTTAACTTCTTGGCATGTCTGTAAAACCTCAAAGCAATTAAAAAAATACACATACCCATTAAGAAGGCAGTTTCCACTTTTAGGAAATTATCCTACAGATATACCCACACATATGCAAAATGACATAAACAAAGTTATCAATTACAGCATTGCTTATAATAGCAAACCATGGGAACAAATTAAATGTTCATTGCTACATTCATCCAGTGGAATATTATGAACCTGTTTTAAAAAAAAGCACAAAGGGCTTATGTAGGTATATGAAAAGAGCTCCAAGATAAGTTAAACTAAAAAAAAAATCCAAAAGGAAAAAAAATGGTGTATATAGTATGCTACCATTTGTGTACAAATATCTTTATGGGTAGAGTCTACCTCTCCTCCTGGGAGGAGAAGTTGGCTGGGCAACAAAGTGAGTGGGAGCTTTATTTTGCAATGAATCCTCTTTTGTATGTACCCTTTGCACTGTATACCATGAGAATCTATTTTTTTAATAAATAATACTAAAACTCTGAAAAAAAAATCTGTGCACCCAACATAGAAGCACATAAATATATCAAATACTAACAGACCTAAAGGGAGAAACAGAGAGCAACAAAATCATATAGGGAATTTTAACACCCTACTTACATCAATGGACAGATCATCCAGACAATAAAGAAAGAAACAGAGGCACTGAACAACGTATTAGGTCAAATGGACTTAACAGATATCTACAGAACATTCTACCCAAAAGCAGCAAGACGTACATTTTCTCAAGTGCACATGAAACGTTCTCCAGAATAGATCAGATATAAGGACACAAAAAGCCTCAAAAAATTCAAAAGACTAAAATTACATGAAGCTTCTTTTCAGATCGCAATGATATGAGCCTAGAAATCAATTACATGAATAAAACAAAAAAACACCAACAAATGGTGGCTCAACAACATGCTTCTCAAAGAGGAAATCAAACACCTGCTTCTTATAAACAATCTAAACTCACATCCAAAGAAACTAGAAAAAGAACAAATAAAATCCAAAGTCAGAAGCAGAGACATAAAGATCAAAGCAGAAGTAACACAGAGAATAAGAAAATGAAAAAATTCAATGAAACAAAGTTGTATTTTTGAGAAATAAAATATACAACCCCCTAGGCAGACTAATCAAGAAACAGATATAGAGGACACAAATAAACAAAATCAGAACTGAAAAAGAAGTTACAACTGAAACCACAGAGATACAAAGAACTATTAAGAGGAGTCTATGAAAAAATAATATGCCAAAGAGCTAGACAATCTAGAAAAAATAAACAAATTCCTAGAAATGTACAATCCTCCAGCACTGATCCAGGAAGAAACAGAAAATATGAACAGACCAATTACCAGTAATAAAATTGAATGGTAGTAAAGAAAAAAAAAACCTCACAATATCAAAAGTCCCAAACCAGATGATTCACAGCTGAATTCTACCAAACATTTAAAGAGCTTATACCCAACCTTAAGGTATTCCCAAAAATAGAAGAGGAAGGAATACTTCCAAACTCATTCTATGAGGCCAGCATTTCTCTAATACCTAAACCAAACAGACACTACAAAAAAAAGAGAAATTTCACAGACCAATATCCCTGATAAACACAGATGCAAAAATCCTCAACAGAGCATTAGCAAACCAAATTAAAAAAATACATCAAAAGGACCATCTATCATGACCAAGTGGGATTTATCATATGGATTTAAGGATGGTACAATATTCATAAATCAATCAGTGTGATATACCACATTAACAAAAGGAAAGATAAAAATCTTATGATCATCTTAATAGATGCTGAAAAAGCATATGACAAAATTCAACATACACTCATGATAAAAACGCAACAAGGCAAGTATCAAGGGAACATACCTCAACATAATAAAGGTCATATGCAACAAACTCTCAGCTAATATCATACTCAATGGTGAAAAGCTAAAAGCTTTTCCTCTAAAATCAGGAACAAGGATGCCCTCTCACCACTTTTATTCAACATAGTACTTGAACTCCTAGCCACAGCAATCAAACAAAAAAAAGAGATAAAAGGCATCCAAATTGGGAAGGAAGAAGTAAAACTGTCACTATTCTCAGATGACATGATACTATACAAAGAGAACCCTAAAAATGCCACCACCAAAAAAATATAAGAATAACTTGATTCAGCAAAGTTGAAGGGTACAAAATTAATACACAGAAACCTGTTGCATTCATATACACTAAGTAGGAACTAGCAGAAAGAGAAATCAAGAGAAACAATTCCATTTACAATTGCATCAAAAGGAATAAAATACCTAGGAATAAGCCTAACCAAGGAAGTGAAAGGCCTGTACTCACAAACCTATAAGAAACTTATAGAAGATATCAAAAATCAAAAATAAATGGAAAGGTATTCCATGCTCCTGGATAGGAAGAATTAATATTGTCAAATGGCCATCCTGCCCAAAGCAATCTACAGATTCAAAGCAATCCCTATCAAAATGCCAATGGCATTTTTTCAATGAACTAGAGAAAATAATCCTAACCAATGCTTAACTGGTCCTGGAAAAACTAGACAAGAATGAAAGAATGAAACTGGATCACTGTCTTACACCATACACAAAAATAAACTCAAAATGGATTAAAGACCTAAATATAAGACCTGAGACCATAAAATTCCTGGAAGAAAACAAAGGCAATAAACTCTTGAACATGAGCATTAGTCATTTATTTCTGGATATGTCTCCCCAGGCAAGGCAAAAATAAACAAGTGGGACTAAATCAAACTAACTTCTGTATCACAAAGTAAACCATCAACACAATGAAAAGGAAACCTACTGAATGGGAGAAGATATTTGCAAATTATACATCTGATAAGGGGCTGTTATCAAAATGTATAAACAAAATGTAAAAACAAAAATGTATAAAGATTTCATACAACTGAATACAAAAACAAACAAACAAACAAAGTGACTAAAAAATGGGCAAAGGACCTGAAGAGATATTTTCCCAAAGAAGACATACACATGGTCAACAGGCACATAGAAGATGTTCAACATCACTAGTTATTAGGAAAATGTAAATCAAAACCACAATGAAATATCACCTCACACCCATTGGAATAGAAATTATCTAAAAGACAAGAAATAACAAGTGTTGGGGAGAGTGTGGAGAAAAGGGAACACTTCTGCACTGTTGGTAGGAACTTTATTTAGTAGGTGCAGCCACTATGGAAAACATTATTGAAGTTCCTCAAAAAACTAAAAATAGAACTGCTGTTTGATCCAGAAATTCTACTTCTAGATATCTGAAGAAAACAAAACACTAATTCAAAGATGTTCAAACACCCTGTTTGATGTTCAAAAAGAACATCAAAACACCCTGATATTCATTGCAGCATTTACAATAACCTAGATACAGAAATAACTTAAGTCTCCACCAATGGATAAATGGATAAAGGAAATGTGGTGTATATATATATAAATACACACACACACACACACACACACACACACACACACACACACACACAAAATGGAATATTATTCAGCCATAAAAAAGGAATCTTGCCATTTGCAACATGGATGGACCTTGAGGGCATTATGCTAAGTGAAATCAGACAAAGACATATACCACATGATGCCTCTTTTCACTTATATGTGGAGGAAAAAAAGTTAAGAAAAAGAATACATAGATACAGAAATTGATGGTTGCCAGAGGTGGGGGGTGGGAGGGGTAAGCAAAATGAGTGAAAGGAGTTCAAAAGGTACAAACTTCCAGTTACAGAATAAGTGAGTCATGGGGATGTAATTCATAGCATTGTGACAATAGGTAATAATACTTCATTGCATATTTGAAAGTTACTAAAAGTAAATTTTAAGTTTACATCATAAGAAAAACATGTTTTAACTATATACAGTGATGAATGTTAACTACTCTTGTTGTGGTGATTATTTCACAATATATAAAAATATCAAACCATTACTTATATACCCAAAACAAATGTATGTCATTTATATTCCAATCTAAATTTTTTTATGTAACACATGTATGGAGATGTAAACGGATGTAATACATATAAAAACTATAACTATCAGAGGAGAGAACAATACCTCTATGACAGTAAAGTTTCTACATTCCAATTAAAGTAGAAAAAGGGTTCATTTTAAATAGATTTTTCTGAAAAGTTTTATTTGGCATAATTCCTAGAGCCAATACTAAAAACAAACAAACAAAAAAGACTATACAAAGAGTTAATGTCAAAAACTCAATAGGTAAATTTAAATGGAATAATAAAAATATTCAAATACAAACATAGCCAGGAAAAGAGAAATAGAGAAATGGAAAACAGATGTAACAACAGATACCAAATAATAAAATGGTGGACAGAAATACAAACATATCAATTATTACAATAAGTGTAAATGGTCTAAACACAACACGGAAATTAAAAGACAAATATTATGAGATATTGGCAATCGTTACAAGAAAAACTGATTAGATCATCACTGTTTCTCACATACACAGTTCTGTGAAGATCCAAGAAATGTTCATCTTAATCTCATTCTGCATGTCACCAATTCCAGCTCTTCCTTTTGAATTATGACACTGAATCTTTCAAACTAGTAATGTCTCTACGTTATTAGGCTTTGATTCTCAAAGGAGGATTATAGTACCTTTTTCCATTTTCCAAGTTTCTCAACTGAATTTTATCATGATTTGGAAAAACATAAATTTCCTTAGAAATCTGAGGAAGGAATTCCTGTATGGAACAGTTTTTTGTCCCTTTGACATGCCCTGCACCGAGAGAGAGATGCTTAAGTCTTCTAGTAATCTTGTGTTTTTTTATTTCGCTTTTCATGTCCTGCAGTGTTTTTTTTAAGAAGGTGGCTGCTATATTATTTGGTGCATAGATATTCATTACTTCTATAACTTCATTCAGAATTCTACCTTTCACCATTGAAGTATTTTTTTTCTCATGTTTTTTGACTTGAACTATACATTGTGTTTTCTCAGGATAACCCTGATTTCCAGTGTTTGCATTTTCCCATATCTTTATTTTTAGGTTTTCTATAACATTTTGTTCTTAATGTATCTTATACACGGTGAAATTTTTTCATGCTTTGTGAAATAACATAAAAATAATAGGTTTCTTTCACTTATATTTATATTCTTTCACTTATCTTTAACTATTATATTATAGCTACCATATTTTAAAACTAACTATAAGCAAGATTTTGAATAAGTAAAAAATGTAAAGGCCCACAAAAATGCTCATCAACCAACTTTCAATTTCTTTTTGGCTCTGAACACATAAGAGAGAGAACTTACTGTTTTGCTGACTAACCAGACCTGCCATTATTTCTAACAACAATAACATCCTCATAGTTTCAAGATTATTGGTTTAAAAGATACCTCAATTGGATATATAGATGGAAAAACAAAAGGAGACTGGGGCAGTACTGCCAAGACAAAGTAGACTCTGATATACAACACTAAGACACAGAAAAGAAAGTTACTCTATAATAATCTTCCCAAGTATGTGAATGCACTACTTAAGTCACAAAGCAGTTTTTTTAAATTGTGGATTCTGATTCATCAGCGAACCACAACCAACATTTTTTTTTAAGTTGAAATAGAATTGATACTTCTAGAGTACACTAAATATTGCAAGGGAAAGGATGGTATTGTGATTTTTTATTGCAATTACATGTGTATTAGTTTGCTAAGACTACCATAACAAAGTACTAGACTAGATGGCTAAAACGGATTAAATTTATTTTCTTGCAGGTCTGGAGGCTAGAAGTCCAAGATCAAGATGTCAGCAGGGTTACTTACATTTTGAGGCTCCTCCCATTGACATACAGATGGCTGTCTTCTCCTTTTCTCTTCAGTCTTTCCTCAAATGGACATGTCCTAATCTCCTCATAAGGACACCAATCATATTGGATAGGACCAATCCTAACGACCTGATTTTAACTAATTACCTCTTCAAAGGCCTTATCTTCAAATACGGCTACATTCTGAAATACTGGGGGTTAAGACTTCAATGTATGACTTTTGGGAGAACACAATTCAGTCGGAAACAATATGCATATACATATATTATGCATATGTGTACTGGGTCACAATCAAAAAACTTTGAAAAAATTTTAGAGGACTCTGAATAAATGACTTAAATGTATTTTAACATGATCTAAGTTTAAGGGGCCTAGCCCTAATATTATAGTGGAGTCTTAGGACTCCTTCAGTCTCCAGAGCTCAGTGAGAGTTTGTAATTTAACTACCTAAGGGATACTCATAATGTAATCACGAACATTCATCTGAACATGGAAGTTCTTCTACTGATTACTGTATGGAGATTACTGTATGGAGCAGATTTACCTGATTACTAAAAAAATAATCCTGTTTCAGCTCTAGGGTTTGTCTATTAGTATAGAAGCTCTAAATTTATAACCCCATGTTTTAAAGAATATTACTGGGGTTTCTCCCCAATCTTTAAACTCAGATGCCTCAAAAATCTGAAAACAAGTTTAATCAATGGCTAACTTAGCTATATCTTCTGCGCCTGAAGGAAAATATTCATATTTTAAATTCTCTAAATTCATTTACGATAACAATAATTGTTTGTGTAAAGTGTACCATATTATAAACATTAAGCTAAAAACGGGTAAAATATTTATAAACCATAAATATTACAACATTAAGAATATAAACACTCTCACTTTACATTTACACCCCAAGTCTAAGAAAATTCGTAAGCATTTAGTTAGAAAAATTCTCAAATTAGTTCTACTGAATTATAACTTATTTGATGATCAGTTCTGGATCCATAGACTATCAACAAAGTTTGTTGAGTTGGCTCAAAATAAAGAATGAAGTAATGAATAGCCCAAATCAGGCAATCGTGAGTCTACAAACAGTATTTGGTCATGTCAATTTTGAAAAACACTGGACCTGCTTCAATTTAAAAATGTTTATTTTGACAGAGTAACTGATGATTTCCAAAGTCAAACAGAGTAAAGTAAATGCTGGTTTCACCTCACTGGACCTTTTAAATTACAAGTCTTTATTATTCATTCCCTCTTACCCCACTAATTTTAACTACCCAAAACATACTTCTTCCTTTAACAAGCCATATTCTCTCATACTTCCAAATCTTTACACACTTGGAGCAGAGTAGTGAGAAGCAAAAAGCTTTCCTTATCCCTTTTCTTCACAAAGACATTGTTTAAGCTATGCCTGGCATTCTGTGAAAATGTATGAAAGATTGCAAAAGTCATGTGATGTCAATGAAGCTCACTTATATGAGTCTGAGTGTGAAACGTAAATCAATCTCTCTCAGAGAAAAGATATATATATTTTTTACCATAAAATTCATAAAGAGGTAACAATCATATCAAAAATTCAAAAGAGAAGGGATAAATACACTAAAAAAAGAAAGTATAATTGCTCCACCTATGAGTTCATACTCTCTATATAAAAGTACTATCATTAATTAGTTGCAGTAATAAAAATCTAGTTTTATAACATATAATTTAGAAAAAAATTAATATGCACTATTCTCAAACAATCTTTTCAATTCTGAGTGAAGATGCAAGAAAGAATAAAATGGAAATGTAAGTATACTCTCAGCAGGTATCTTATTCATTGCCCTGTACCCAGAATATTACCTAGCATATAGTGTTTTCTGAACAAATATTTGTTACATTAAAAAAAGATAAATGAATGAAATTATGAGGACAGTAACTGAAGCTAGTTAAGAAAAATCTCACAACTGCTTATTGGAAGAATTGGGACTCGGGCTCCTTTCATGTAGATTCAAACTCTTACAATGTTCATTCTATTACATTCATTCCCCCCACTTGCCCAAAAGTTAGAAGGAAATCAGAATCCAAAAATGAAAAATCTCAAACCTATTTCTTCCTTCAATACTTCCTGTACTCAGTATCACCCATCTCAAGAGTTTGCAAATCAAACTCATCTTTTACTCACTAGGTCACAACATTACTTTGTATTTGTGCTTTCCTTTACTATCACTTGTTTCAAGTGCAGCACAGTAATAGACAGGGATGGAGGCATATGGCTGTGCATCTTCCCTACAATGGCTTTCACATCAGTGGCATTCCATGTTAAACAATATATCAGATTCTCAAATTGCTGGGGCAACTCCAAAGAACTGTGGCAGGTGAAAATTTTTGAACAGTTCATTCTGCTATAGTTTACATGGAAAGAAGAGAGGAAATTTAAGGTAACTTTTCTTCATAGTCATGAGACTTGTTTCTCTGTTTTCCCTAAAACCCATCCACTAGACCTTGACCCTCCAGGACACAAATATCTACAAAAACACTTGCCCAGAACCTCATTTTTTTAATTTAAAAGTTAATAATGCTAACCCAAACTGACTTTGATAAAAACACTACCATTAACTTAAGCTGGATTAAAATGCCTAAAATATTAAACAGTGGCATTTTTTGGAGATTTACTTGTGCATGTTATTATTTAATCTTAAAGATATGGAAACTATGTAAGCACAAGTTAATTATGATATAACTATTAATTGTGTTTTCTATCACTGCATAAATAGAGCAAACTAATATAGTGAGAAATAAAAAATAAGTGTGATTATTTTTATGTGTAGAATTTTAATTATAAAGAATGATTTATGAGACACTTTGTCACATGAAAATTACTGAGAAAAAATTTGAAACAACTCATCTAAATCAGAAGGTATCCTTGAAAATCATATAGTAGATAAGCACATATAATATAACACAGACAAAGACAAACACCTCAAAAATACTTTGGGCTAGGAACAGAAAAAATATTGAATCTCATACATACAAATGCTATGATGAAATCCCACCTGGAGTGATGTATATTTCAATATAAGCACATAGTAAAAATCATACATGAATTACTACTAATGAAGAAAAATTCTAGTTCTCAAGTTTATTTTTTTCTTTTTAATTCAGATCACATCTACAGTTAACCTTGCTTTTACAAAGATTAAGCACATCCTTAAGGTTATCCATCAAGTATTAAATTTCATGGGATGGTCAGGTATCAACCATATTTTACCTTTTCTGACTATATTCTATTATATAATACAATGGAACAACAGAATCCACTGAGCTTTAGACTTCAATGGGACTTTACTTTCAATAAATTACATTAAACAGGATAAATATCTCAGAATAATGCCCAAAATACCATTTTTAAGTCTACTGGCTTTAAAAGCTGAATACGGTCTGGAAGACAAAAAGAAATAGAAATCATGGCTCATTCAATCATGAAATAAACATTTATTTAATGTCCACTGTACAAAATTCTGTACTAGGATCCTGCCCTGTGACAACCAAATAAGAAAAAAATAATACAGTAAATACAAAATGACATAATACAACTAAATAAAAACAGAGATGTTTAGTAATGATAATAAGACTAAGATAATTAGGAATGTCTTCCCTAAAGAGATCATATTAAATCAACTAATGACAATTTAAGTGTAAGAATTACACACTGACAAACAGTATTAAGTAAGAGATTCAGCAAACATATTTTAAGTGGAAGGCTAGGTCGGGAAACTAATATAAATTTGGAGAAGAGAATAAATCTAATTGACAGATTAATTTTACATTCAACATAAAAGTAAAAACATACAAACATTTGGATAACATTAAAGTGAAGAAAATACTGCTTGATGAAGATATTTCTCTCATACCTACATGTAGGGAAGATTATAACACTGAAAATAAAACCAGCAAAACTGTAGCAGGTACCCAAAAGGTGAGGCGATGAACGTCTGTGTGAATGTGGTTGAAGGAGGCTTCATGTAGCCAGGTGATAGGATGGAATGTTCAAGGAGGGCAGGCATCTGTTAGTGTTCTCTGGAGCCAAGGTTACCACAAAAATGAATAAAAATTCCTGGGCTACTAGAAAACTTAAAAGCCCAAAGGTGTTCAGTGCAGGGCAGATAAAGTCCCACAGCTATGGTTTCAAAGGTATATTTGAGGATATTATGCTACCACACAACTATCTTAGAACTGAATAAGAAGAGTAAAGCATAGTCCATTAATCACCACAAAGTTAATGAACTAGATTTTAAATCCAATTTTGACACAATGAGTATTAAAGTTAAGTTATAAATCCAAAAACAGGTTCTTCACACATTATGTTTCACCTTTCTACCACTGGTGGCAGATCTCATGATGCTATTATTCCTAAATACACTTAATCCTTATGGCGAACAGGAGTTGAAATGATTTTAATATTATAAATTTTTGATGTAAACAGTAAAGGCGTAATTACTCTTGCTCAGGGATTGCCTACTCTAGCCACTAGAAACAGAGGAAATTCGAACAGGTTAGACCACTCATGTGGCCCTCCCTAAGTGGCAACCCATTATCTGGTCATAAATTACTGCAAGAGGTACACATGAAAGTCACAAACTGTATTGCCACACTAAATTTTACCTTTGTCCTACCAAAAATAAGCCCCAACCTGCAGAATAAAAAGGAAGAAAATTTAGCAACTAAATTCATTTTAAAGAAAAACAAGTAACTATTCAAAAATTTCATGCTTTATGACCACGAATACTAAATAATCTTAGATTTGTACAAGTTGCCGGTCACCACAGAAGTCAAGAAAAACTCACACTAGCTCTAACTTACTAAATAAAAGAAATCACAAGCCTTTCAAGCCGTTAGTAATGACCGACAAATGACCAGCAATACGGCCAGGGAGAAAAAGAAATGATGTCCATTTCTTAATGAAAATAGGTGTCCACTAAAGAGACAACCAAAATGGCCAAACAGACCTGTGTTGGCTGATGGCATTTCCCACGTACTAAATAAAGAGGAATTGTCAAAAGCACACACGCAAAGAAATGACAATTCAGAGCTTATCAAACTAAGTGCGACTGCTTAGTATCTAGATGGGCAAAATTATAACTTCTGGGGTGTTTTTCATTTGAGAGAAATCTAGGTGTTTATACTAGATCACAGTGAAGAAAAAAAAAGTTACCAGGATCTGAAACGAGGTCTTTGAACACAGTGTACACTGAATTCCCCTTTTAATAAAAAAGAGAAGCCTAAAAAACAAACAAACAAAAAAACTACTTAGTTTTCAGAAAGCCAGATTCAAAAAAAGGAATGCCTGTACCCACAGCCCCACGTCCAGGACAGGGGCTTTGTGTCAAGCCGTGCAAAGCGTCCAAGGCCACCCACCACGGTCTCAGCCTCCGGTGTCCCTCCAGAAACCGCGAGGCCTGGACTTGCAGGCTGTCATTGCGATCCGCGGCTGTCGGCACATCTGCGTCCAGGCTGGACCAGGGGCGCCTGCGCCCCACAGGGGCCTCCAACACTCGCCTCACTGAGGGGGAACAGTAAACGGGTGGCACATCGAGGCTGAGGGCGCAGCCCACCTGCTACGTTCGCACAAACGCTCAATTCACGCTCCTAGCCTGAGACTACGTTCCTTCTCGGCATTTGCTCTCGGAGAAGAGAAGCCAGCAAACACCGTAAACACGTTACACCTCCTTCCCAAAACGGGATGCCGGCTGCGGGGCCTCCGGCGCCGCCTTCCCGCCACCCGCCCGCGCGCAGACCCCGACGCCGGCGGGCTCCCGCTCCCGGGGACCGTCCCCGGAGAGGCCGGAGGCGCGAGGCCGTGCGGCGCGGACCCGGCTGCGAGGGCCCGGCGCGGGGCCGGGCGGGCCGCGGGCTCACCTTGTTGAGGTGCGGGCTCCGCGTCACGCCGTAGCCGCGCCGGTGGGTGTGGCGGCGGCGGGGGGCTCCGGGCTCCATGGCGGGCACCGGCTGGGCGGCGGTGTCGAGCCGGAGCGGGCGGGCGCTGCGGAGGCGCCGGCGGTGACTGCCGCAGCCGCCGAGGCCGAGCTGGAAAAAGGCCGAGGCCGGGCGCGGGCGCGGGCGGCGAGAGGGGGTGGGCGCGGCGGGAGGAGGCCCGAGCCGCGCCGCCCGCGGGAAGCGCTGAGTCACGGCAGCAGAGCCGCGGAGCCGGCGCGCAGGGAGCAGGAGGCAGAGTGAGGGCCGCCCCTCCCGTGCGCCGGCCCCCGCTCACCTTAGGGTGTCGGGGCCCAACCGCCCGCGCCCATCTCCGCGTGGGACGCGTCTCGACAGGGTTCCCGGAATGCTCTCCTCGCCCCAGGCACCCACGTGGGGAGCCTGCCCGGGTGCCCCGGCCGAGGGGCCGCAGGGCGGTGCGAGGGTGTCACACGGAGAGGGTCGGGCACCGAGTGCGGGTAGGGGGCGTGGGAAAGGAGTGGGGTTCTCCTGGGGCGGCGCCTGGGCGTGTCTGCGCAAGGCCAGGCTGCACCTCCCCCTTCGTGCTGGGCTCTTCCAAGCTCTGTCCAGTTCTGGGTGCTGGCCGTGCCCGCGGGAAGTGTGGTCGGGTGTAAATGTGTTAAGACCCAAGGAAGATTTGTCGTGTATATAATTTCCGAAGAGTTCTAAAACCCAGGATCGTTAACCAATTCTCCCTGAAAAATGATGGGAAGCAAGCTTTAAGGGCTTTGGTGTCTTGTTCGGGGAAAATAAAAGGTCAGAAGAAATGTTCTTGCACTGCTGGAATCCTGGTACTTGAAGTTTCGAGGAATGGCAGAGCAGTGAGATGGTACCAAAAGGAGTATGTGACCCAACAAACCCTAAAGCTTTCTGTGCCCCAATATCCTCTTCAGTTAAATAGGATGGCTAGTTTCTGCCCTATGCATGTCTACCTTACAATAGATAGTGTTTGGGATTATCTGTTAATTTTATTTATCTATAAACTAGATACATCCATAGTGTTTTCTTTATTTCTAATAATGTTACTTTTTCCCTATCAGAAAAATTTGTTACACTAGTTAGGTTTTGGCCATACTTTCCATCCAGACATCCTTAGACCTAGGCTTTAATTTATCTAGAATCAGTTTTGATGACATTTTCTTGGCATCACAGAGCTACTTAAAAACATTCCTTGCATTTAAATAACACTTTCCACTGTGAATTCTATAATCCATAAATAATTAACCTTACAACGTCTGAGAAGGTGTGTGTACCTTATAAAACTCACTTTTTTCAATTAACTGAGGCATGTTACAATTAGAGTGCTTTATCTGAGACCAAAAAAAATACTTTTAATAACAGGTTTGGGAGCCAAACAAGATGCTGAAGACAAAATGAAGATGTCAGTACAACAGAACATTATTATAATGGCCCTTTCCATATGTAAATTTAGAAATGCTACCTGTCTATTCCTGTTTCTGTGATATATCTACAGATAGGAAAGCTAATATAAATATAGGGAGTAGTCCAAAAAAGAGTAATGTGGGCTCTTCCCTGAAGCCCTCACTACAAAGGGACTGCAAGATGCTGCCAGTGCCAGTGAAGTTCACATCTCTCTTCCCTATGTTTCCTTCTCTTTTGAAAAGAGCTCCAGTCATCTTGAACAGCAGTAGTATGGGCAATAGCTGGGGAGTCATTTTGTATGTGCATTTCCAAGAATACCGAGAAGAACCTTTTCCCCCACATAAATGTTAGTCACAGCATCAAATTGTTCAGTCCTTTTACTCATTTGTAAGGTTTGGCTTTATTGAAAAAAAAAGAAACACACATGTAGGTGTGGGTAAAGTGGGGTTCCTATGGCCAGGATCCTCACTGAACTTAAATGTAACTGGCCTGTTGCTATGTTGCTGGTTCCATACCTTTAGGCAATAAGACATTATTGTGTTAATGTAAGGAGTTCTGCCCAGTGCTGGGCGGGAGACTGGGTGGCAGGGCTGGAAGGCTGTAGGAGAGCAGAGCAGAGACTGGAGTGGTGGCAGCGCCGGGGGACTGACCTGCCACCTCGAAATAAAGTTGAGTATACCCGTTTCACCCCAAGAACCCTTTGCTGTAAATTTCTTTGGTCACAGTGAATCTATAGCGAACTTGCCTGGAGCTAAAACTCATTTGCAAGACAATTGGCGTAGTCGGCAGGATCATTGTTGACCAAGGAAAAAGACAGGCTGCCCTTATGGGAGGCGTGCTTCAGCTGGCTGCCCCTGTGAATGGCAAGACAGTGGATTGTCCCCCAATGGGTATGTGGTCTGAGGTGGCTTGCCTCCTAGAGGACTGGGCCCCACCCCAGGAATGGAGGCAAGTGGAGGTGACACCTGAAGCTGTAGAGCTGGCCCTTCGTATAGTAAGTAGATCTTTTGAGAAGCAGAGTGCCCGTGAGGCAGCAGGGACTGTGGGTTGGCTGCTTCTCACAGTATTAAAAAGGTCTACAGAAGAGACCCAAGAAATGGCAGCACGAGAACACGAGCCGCAAACTTCTGTGGATTCCCTGAGGAAGGAGATGGCTTTGATGCGAAAGGAGGCAGCACGAGAGCACCGGCAGCAAGGAGCCATTGGAGACGAGACGGCAGTGCTGCCAGGTGTTCTGAAGGAGGAAGAGGCCATCAAGGAAAGACGAACTCCTGAGGGAAGCACAGGCGGAGGTAGTACAAGAACATCAGCTGGGAAGCATTGAGCTGAAGGTAAGAGACCTTCTGAAGACTGAGGTAGCATTGTTGCTAGGTACACTAGAAAAGGTAAAGGTTGTAGCAGAGGAGGCCCTCGGGGGAGGGGAGACAAAGGTACCATCAGCCCCAGTAATAGAGGAGCTGGGGAAGGATGAAGGGGTGATGCCAGAGGCACTGGCGCCTCCTGTATTGAAAGCATGCCCCATGGTGGTAAAGAAAATAAAGACCCAGCAGCTGAAGGTTCCCCAAGGAGAGGAGCAACCCCCTCCCCAGGTCATGGACCACTCTGTGGTCTGCCCCTATACTCAGGCTGAGCTGGTGGATTTGGGCTCCCAGTTTAGGCAGAAGCCCTCGGAGTCAATATCAGCTTGGCTCCTGCGTCTGTGGGTGGATGGAATTGTGCTGTCAGGGTCAGAGATGGGAAAGCTGTCTTCCCTGACAGTGCAGCCTACCTTGAGGCAGCGATTACAAAATGCACATCAGACCCCAGGGAGTCACTCCCTCCTCAATTGGCTCATGGCTGCACTTCGTGCTGTGTGGCCCAATCTGGGTGATCTACCATCCTCTCCTGTTAGATGGCAGACATATACTGAACTCCAACCGGTGCTATGAGAGCTAGGCATGAGAAATGCCATTTATAGTCCAGAGAATTATGGCCCAGATGAAGAGATTTTCACTACTGGGATGAGGAATATTGTACTTCAAACGGCTCGTACATCCCTCTTTAGGTCTCTAGTGGCCATTCTTTCCCCTCACTTAGGGCATCCCATAAGCGACATGTACAGTAGCAGACTTAGGAGAGGCAGAAGCCATGAGAATTCGGAAAGAAGTAAGACCTGTTGCTCACAAGAGGAATTTACAGGGCCCCATGAAGGTTATGAGGACCCAGATGTGGGTTGATTTAATATGGGCAGGAGCAGATGGAAAGAAATTAGATGGGAAGTCAAATAGGATCTTACTAGAGCTATGGCAACAGCTGAAACCAGAGCAGCAGTTCCAGCCATTAAGACCAAAGAGGCAGAGGTCAGAGACAGAGCCACAAGTCCGGCCTGTGTGTTTGCAAGACTTCCTGCTGGAAAGCGAACCAACCTCACTTGAGCCCACCGAGGAAGGTGATTGGGGAACACAGTTTGACTGAGGGGAAGGTCAAGGTATCTGCCCTGAGGGACCAGGGGGGAACCGGAGACCACATGATGGCTGGAATGGACATGCTTTGGACTTGATCTGCATGGTGCTTTGAACCTAGCCGAATCCTCTGGCTTGAGGATTATTATAATTTTTGTTACCTGTATCTTAATTTTTATTATCTCTGAGTTGTTATGCTCTGCTGCTGTTGTGGAATCTGGTTACAGTGCTCCAGCTTTCTCGCACAGGGACCATTGAGGAAGATGAAAAGCGTGTAGATTGTAAGGCGAGAATCCTGGAGGGGTGGAGTGTGGGTAAAGTGGGGTTCCTATGGCCAGGATCCTCACTGAACTTAAATGTAACTGGCCTGTTGCTATGCTACTGGTTCCACACCTTTAGGCAATAAGACACTATTGTGTTAATGTAAGGAGTTCCACTCAGTGCTCCGCCGGAGACTGGGTGGCGGGGCTGGAAGGCTGTAGGAGAGTGGAGCCGAGGCTGGAGTGGTGGCAGCGCGGGGGGACTGACCTGCCACCTCAAAATAAAGTTGAGTATACCCTTTTCACCCCAAGAACCCTTTGCTGTAAATTTCTTTGGTCACAGTGAGTCTATGGCAAACTTGCTTGGAGCTGAAACTCATTTACAAGACAGTAGGAAAACAAACACAGGAAAAAACTTAAGTTTCCTCATAAAGAACTACAGTTGTATAGTCACTCTGCACATGATCGGTAATATTAAGAATGGGTGTGATTCACAAACTAAGGATTACAAACCTGTAGTTTATTACACAGATGAGAAAACTAATCAAATTTTTCTTGTAAGCTTAATGTACAAAGAACTCTAATCATTAAAATATGATTGTATTCTGATCTAATGTCACTGAGATTTCAAGTACAGAAAATTCAGGAAATGCCAAATAGCACATAATAGCATTTCCAGTATTTTATTTTCATGAGAGAAAAACATAAACAGAAAATAAAAAGTAGCTATGTGATGGTGTGTAATATTATGTAAATGATCCTGTATTTATTCACCCAAAAAGCACATTAAGACTATGTAAAATAAGTTCTGATTTTTTTAGTTGACAATCTCAACATGCCTGGTTTTTGGTGATTTGTGTATGAAGGTAAGACCTCTGACCTAGGGTTCTGATTTGAGAATCCCAGCATTCAATATATTAGAGGGTAAAGTGCACTAGGGTAGCTGAACTTTGATGTTCAGAATTCAATGTAGGGGGGCTGAATCCTTGGGATGGCCAGCCCCAGGGTAATTGCCAACCAAGGAGCACCTTTTGTCTGCATCCTGCAGTGAATACTAGTGGGAGGGTTTCAGCTGGGACTCTTTAACAAGACAACATTAACAAAAGAAAAACAGTTTATTAACATAGGCAGGAGGTGCACAACACAGAGTAGAAACATAAAACGAGGAGTGACTCAAAGTGGCAGCTTAGAACTACTGTCTAGATAGCATCTTCAGCAAAGAACAATACATTTGTAATGAAATGACAGGAAAAAGGAAGGCAGTTGCAGGCTTTCAAGGGCTGCACCTGTGGGAAGGTAAACATAAGGGAAGAAACTAAGAGTGAGTTTTGTTTGCAGATTCCTCTGGTCCTCAAAGATACATATTTTGGGGTGACATGTCCTAATTTCCTTCTCTGGGTTCTATACCTGGCTCTAGGAAATCCCTGATGAAGCAGCTATAAGTTATTGATATTTGAGTATTATAGTAATAGATGAAATGAGTAAGAGTCATTTCACTAGAATATTTTAAAGAGATATACCCTTATTTTATTCTACTCTTTAATAAAGCAAAGTTCATGCAAAAGCTACACCCTCTAAGGCAGAATATCTAGAACTCTACAGAGCACAATTTTTTTAAAGAAAGCAGTATTACTCTTTATTAACACTTAAAAGCATTATCCCTATTATGAGGAATAATGAACACCACCTCATTCTTATATGTGACAATCATTATGTGTATATGGATACATAAATGAAAATAGTACTGCATGGTGACTAATTTTGAACTGAATCAATAGACTAAGTCAAAGTGTGCATAAATCTTTTAACTGCTCATTTATACCTAAACAAGTTTTCATTAAGCATACTAGTAATTTTCAAATTATGTAATAAAAATCTGTTTACAGTATTGTATTTTGCTGCATTACACCTATTATAATATTAGTATATTCTGGATCATATTATACAAGGCATGTATAAAATATTAAAAGATCATAAATTTCCCAGGAGGAGACACTAGTAAGTCTGAGTCATTGGTGTGTATTTGCAAAACATTTTAACACCTGAAACAAGTTTCAAGATGGGGCACCAGAAAATGTTTATACTTCACTACAACAATGCTAGGGTACTTTTACACAAAGTCTCTTAGTGACATCAGTCACCTGAGATAGGAATTGTGAATATGAGTGCAAGAAACCTAATTCCAAATAGAGTCTTGAAGCAATCAAGGGAAGGGTCTCACCCAGGTACCACTCTTCAGAGCTTACTTTACTACCCCAGCAGGGAGAAGGAAGATGTCTCTTTACCCAGCAACAACCCAACCAATAAAAAGCCACCAAAACCCTGAGCTTGCACACTCCACCAATGAACTTTCATTCAACACAACCTCCCAACTTCCTCCTTTCCTCTATATAAGGATGCTCTCCTTTGTTCTTCCAACTTGCCTATGGTTCACCATAGTTTGCAGATCCTCTGGAATTTATTCCAGTTATTCCCAAACAAACTCACTTTTCTTCCAAATAGTCACAAAACCCTGTTTCAATGGGAGAGGTGCCAAAATCACATTGTAAGAAAAGCTTATGTGATGGGAGATACATTGCAGCATTTGGAAAATAAAATCTGCCACATGCAAGTATGATGAGATCTATTTGTTCCCATCACTTTTTTTATATCAGTTCATCTGAAGTAGGTAGCAGGTGGTGCACTTGACACTGATGTAAAATTTGGCATAAGTAGACAAACTGAGAAAAAATTAATCCAGAAAAGCAATTTATATCATAATTCAGTTTAGACTCAGACCCCATCCCTTGCTACATCTTCAATGTATGAGATTTTGGAGTCACTGATGATGTTTCTGAATACAGAGGGATTTCTAAATGCTTTCTAAATTGCTTTTAATGTAGCTTAATGTGGCATATTTTCTACTAATACCTTGAAAATGGCAATTCCTAGAAAAATGTGTTAGTGCTAAACCAGAAAATAAAATTAGCCATAATACACCATTCTAAAATATCTTATTATCTTAAATAGCTAGGAGATTTCTAAATTAGGCTAAATTCATAGACTGTTAACAAGGATCGGTGAAAGAATTGTATATTAAAAACCAAAGGCATTTGAGTCTATTGGAACTATGTAGTGACTTAGCTATAGTAAGAATAACATATTAAAAGTAATAGTGGACACTGAATACTAACTCTATAGAGAATTTTTTTTTATTTTGAAAAATATTCTACAAAATTATTGATAGCTTATTTCATTATGTGGTTCTGTCATATTTGAAGTTTGTATAAAGAATTACATTTATATTCATAAATATATATTACATTCATAGTCAGGAAAAAATTTAAAATTTGGAACATATCCAATGGGGTGTATATAATTAAATCTATATACTGTAAAATTTAGGTATTACAATTTTTTTCTTTTGTTCCAAAAGTAATTTGAGGTGAGGATTAAGCATTATACCTAATTACCTTCCTGCAGTATGAATGCCTTAAAATCTCTGACTGCTTGCCAATAGGCACTGAAGCCGATCACATAATGCGACTCTGAGTCAGGAAGGATACATTTCATAATACCTTAGTCTGCCAAACACCTGTGGAGATCTACCCTACTCTTCTCACTTTGAAAAAGCCATACTAAACACAAACCAAAAGAAAAACCTAAATATAATAAATTAAAACTGAAAGCTTCATAGGAATTTAACCCTTTTTCATAACAATATATATTGAATTTAACATTTAACCCTGACTCACCTAAAGAAAAGTTTATCGCATAATTTAGTTAACAAATAATTGATTTTCAAATATAACATGAAAATGTTAATAGCAATTCTCTAAATGTCACTATTACGTAGCTTTTTACTTCTTAGTATCTGCTACATATTTTGAAAATTTTGCTGTTATTCTTAAAGAAAATACACTAAATATGATTTAATTTCAAGTAGAGGTTTCAATCACACACACACACACAAAAAGAAGCAGAAGCTACTTACATTTGTCTTTGGAAAGAATAGCTAGTTACTGCTTTAAAATTGCTTCAGTTCTGACACTATATCAAATTATGTCTTCATATCTCAAACTGATATTTTAAAAAATCAAAAAACACACAGAAGAGAGTTAGCTTTATTAAGTTATTTTATTTACTTTGAATTTTAAGACACAGAATATTCTTTGTTTTCAGAGATCAACTCAAAATACATCAACCTTGTTAACTTGGAGCCCATAGCTGTAACTAGTGGTTAAGCATCCAGTGACCTGCCAGAAATTCAACTAAGCCAGCATTAGGCACCAACTTTCCATTTGTAATTGTCTTGCCAGTGGGTTCCAGCTCCAGGCAAGTTCACTATGGATTCAATGTGACCAAAGAAATTGACAGCAAAACGTTCTTTGGGGTGAAAGGGTTTATTACCCGGCTTGTTCTCCTGGCAGTAGATCAGGCCCCAGCGTCTCTGCCTCTGCCCAGAGCCCTGGGCCAAGCTCTCTATATAGCCCAATAGCAGCTATTGCCTAAAGGTATGGAAGAGGTAGCCTAGCAACAGGTCAGTTACATCATCAGGTGGTTTAAATTCAGTGAGGATACTGGCCATAGGAACCCTAACTTCCCCACAGTAATGTCACCAGAAACTTGGCATTTCAAATCTAGTTCTAAGCTGAAGCTCCTAAAGTAGTGGCAGAGCTCCAGACCCTCTAGTTCATGGGAGAGGGAGAATATGTGGATGAAAGGATGTACTCAGGAGAGCTGCACAAGAGAGTCATTCATGACAAATTAAGAGACCTGAAAGAAGTCACGTAGGCCAGAGTGGAAATATGGAGTACTAAATTTTGCCATAGTAGAAACAGTAGGACCAAACCATTTTCCTGAAGACATATCCAATTAATGAAGGGAAATTGGAAAGCTTTGGGCAGGAGAAAAAAATTATATAGATTTGGTAGGAAAATTATTAAATTGCTTTGGGTTTGAAAATAACCAGGCTTTGGGTACTTGTTTTCCATACAAATTCATTTAATCATTCAAGATTTCCTTCTTAGAGAAGAATTTATATTGACACAGAAATCTTGTACGTAATTGTTTATTTCCAGGCTGTTCACATTCAGATTTGGAGACAGGTATTCTTCACCAGAACCGTATGCAAAAAACAGTTTCCGGAAGTCGCCAATAACTTGCCTCTAACTTTCCCCACCTTCACCTCCGCACCTCCACAGCCTGTTTATCATCTGTGGCTAATGGAATTTAAAAGGTGGATTCTCAAAGTACTTTCCTAACCTTACACTATGGAGGCTGCTCTGTCACAGCAGCTAATTTGAGTTCTGGAGAGATAGGAGACCATTATGCCCCCACTGTGGTGTTACTGTAGTGGAGATTAAGGACAAGGCAGGTATTAGGTTTTATCAGGTGAGCCAGAACTGCAGAGATAAGGAATAATCCCCCACCCATGCTTTCTTCAGCCCTTACCTTTCTTTTCTTCATGCATTACTAAGCCACTCCTGAGGCAATGTAAAAAACAAGGAGCAATAATGAAAGGACTATGATGAGTGGAAAAGGGAGGAAACTTCCAGAACAGAGGAAAACTATAGAAATTTTAGATCAAAAGTATAAAAATCATTCTGTTAAAAGGACTATATCAAAGCTCTTGGAATTAAGTTCAGACACAGCCCTAGATTTGTCAGAGAATAAGTGCTTAAAATTTTACAGGTTAAGTCCCAGAGGCTAATACTTTGATTCAAACTTTGACTTGCTTGCCCTTTCTACAGAGAAATATAATTGTAGAAAATATATTGCTTAATACAAGTATTAAATTACCTGGATTTTGTAATATATAGTTTTTCTTGCAATTCTTCTGATATTACTGTTGGAGAGACACCAGGTCTATCTCATGAGGCAAAAAGTTTTCTAAAATCATAACATTGTCCTCCAATCTGTGTATTTTCTTCATAAGTAGATCTGCACATAGGAAAAGTAAAAGGGCATAAGAACAAAGTCATATAAATTTGAAGCCTTAGAGGAGTTTCTGGATAATTAAAGAGCTGTAGAGAGAGAGGCACAATAATTTAATTCTCTTGCACCTATCATATCTCCCCCTTAATCCCCACACCTTCAACACAATAATGTATTAGGTTTTTCCCAGCATAAGCAGCTTTAAAACACAGAGGAAGAGTTATTTTCTTTCAGTGATACAGTTTTCTTGCACTTAAGTTCCTTTTATTTTTCAGTTCTACTTATATGATCTTTAGAATCTACAATATTCTTATAGGAGAAAGGCTCTTTTTTTTTAAATTTGTGATTCAACGGTTATATGCATTATTAAGTGCTCACCCCAACTAATGTAGTTACTGTCAACATAGAAAGATGTTACAAAACTACTGAGTACATTCCCTATGCTGTACTTTCATCCCCATGACTAAATTTATATTATGATTGAGATTTTGTGCCTCTTCATCCCTGTCACCTATTTTAACCACCCATCCCAACCCCTCTGCCATGATAATAACCATGTGGGTAAAATTGTAACATTTCCAGAGTATCTTGCCTGGCTTTAGTGCATTTGCATATCCTCAGGGGTGGAGAGAAGTTCATCTCCATATCAATGGGTAATTACCTGGGCAACTGAGGGTGTGTCTGAATCTGAAAGTTTAAAGGGAGGGACTGGCTTGCTTGCTGGCTTGCTTCTTCAGGAGCAGAGGAGAGAGATGGCCCTGGACTGCAGTTTGTAAGCAATAAACAGGTTTTAAACTTTATTTCTCCCTTTGACTAATTTTGGTTTTTAGGGGTATTTTGCCCTGGGATTTCCTCTCCCTGGACTTACAAACCACCAATCACTTCCCAGTATCTATGAGTCTATGGCTATTTTGTTCATTTTGTTTTGTTTTGTTTTGTTTTTAGATTCCACATACAAGTGAATTCATATAGTATTTGTCTTTCTCTGCCTGGCTTATTTCACTTAGCATAACATCCTTTAGGTCCATCCACATTGTCACAAATGGCAGGATGTCTTTCTTTTTCACTACTGAATAATATTCCATTGTGTATATTACCACACCTTCTTTATTCATTCATCTATTCATAGTTATTTTGGGTTCTGTCCTATGTTGACTATTATAAATATTCCAGCAATAAAGATGGGGTGCCTACATCTTTCCAAATCAGAGATATTTTCTTTTAGTAAATTCCTAGAAGTGGAGTTGCTGGCTCATAAGGTATTTCTATTTTTAGTTTTTTGAGGAACCTGCATCCTACTTTCCACACTGGCTACATCAGTTTACATTCCCACCAACAGTGTAAGAGTATTCCATTTCTCCACGTCCTTGCCTACACTTGTTATTTCTTGTCTTTTGGATGGTGGCCATTCTGTCTGGGAGGAGGTGATACCTCATTGTGGTTTTGTTCTGCATTTCCCTGATGATTAGTGATATGAAGCATCTGTTGGCCATCTGTATTTCTTCTTTGGAGAAATGTCTGTTCAGGTTCTCCTCCCATTTTTTTCATTGGTTTATTTGGGTTTTTTTGGTGTTAAGTCATATGAGTTCTTTAAATATCTTAGATGTTAACCCCTTATCAGATATATCATTTATGAATATATTCTCCCATACTGTAGGTTCCCTTTTTGTTTTGTTGATGGTTTCCTTTGCTGTATAGAAGCTTTTTAGTTTGATGCTGTCCCACTTATTTATTTTTGCTTTGGTATTCCTTGCTCTGGGAGACATATCCAGAAAAAAATTACTCATGCTTATGTTCAAGAGATTTTTGCCTATGTGCTGTTCTAAAAGTTTTCTGGGCTCATGTCTTATATTTAGGTCTTTAATCCATTTTGAGTTTACTTCTGTGTATGGAGTTAGACATTGATCCAGTTTCATTCTCTTGCATATAGCTGTCCAGCTATCTCAACACCATTTATCAAAGAGACTGTCTTTTCCACATTATATAGTCATGGCTCCTTTGTCATATATTAATTGACCATATATGTGTGGGCTTATTTCTAGGCTCTCTGTTCTGTTCCATTGACCTTTGGGTCTGTTCTTGTACCAGTACCATACTGTTTTGTTCACTGTAGCTTTGTAGTATAGCTTGAAGTCAGAGAGCATGATACCCTAGCCTTGTTCTTCTTTCTCAAGATTGCTTTGACTATTCGGGGTCTTTTGTGGTTCCATATAAATTTTCGGATTATTAGCTCTAGTTCATTGAAAAGTGCCATTGGTATTTTGATAGGAATTGCACTGACTCTATAAATTGCTTTGGGCAGAATGGCTGTTTTGACAATATTAGTTCTTCCTGTCCAATTCATCAATATAACATCATTCATCAAATAGTTACTGACTGTCTCTACTAGATGCCAACCACAATTCTAGGCAATGGAAATACAAGTCTGAACTCACATTCTTTTTTTATTATTATTAAAGTATCTTTGATATATAATCTCATGTTGGTTTCAAATATACAACACAGTGGTTCAACAGTTACCCATATTATCAAATCCTCACCCCATCCAGTCTGGTCACTATCCATCAACATAGTAAGATGTTATAGAATCATTAACTGTATTCTCTGTGCTGTACTACTGTCCCTGTGAACTCACATTCTTGTAGGTAAGGAGGGGGCAGACAATAAACAGCTAATGTATAGAATATTGGGTGTGGTAAGTGTTGTGGAGAAAACAAGCAGGATATACCTGTATTCACTGAAGCTTTCATGCGAATATATAGCTCACCTTAAATCAGCCCTCCTTGTCTTGCATAAAGCCTTCTAATATCAATAAAGTGCACTTAGTTCAGTCCAGCAAATATTTATTAAGCATGTGGTATGGGCTAGGTACTGTACTAGATGCAAGGGAGGCAGAGATGAGCATGCTCTCTGATAAGTTTATGCCTGGGCTTAGAGGGTATTACTTAGGAATTCCTAGGAATCCTTCTGGGCTGGGTTATAAGGTCCACCCTCTGTGAATATACCTGGGCATACCTTTACTGTGCTTACCTCCAAGTCACATCTGTTTCAGTGTGCCTCTTTCCTACTTGATTGTGAGCTCTTTGAGAGCCAGATCTACTTTTCATCAATCTTTGAATTCTTATGCTTGGGGCTTAATAAGAGAAGAGTTCAATAAATGTTTGTTGACTTGAAGAAATAGGCTAACTATGGAAGGATGTGCATGCCCCAGAGCTTTTTCTGACTTTTATCTTAAGCAGTAAGAGGCAAAATGTCATTTCTCTCTCCTCGGTTCAGTCAAAATCAATGAATGTCATTGATATGAGATCTGACACAATGTAAAAAATGTCTTTATCAAGACCATATGTATTCTTTGTGAAGAAAACTGGTTAGAAACACATTGCCATTTTTATCAACCAAAAACCAGTCTTCACCTCAGGCCTCTCCCTCTTTCAGGACCTGAACCTATGCAACAGCTCCACCCATCATCTTCCACCCTCAGCAAGTGCCCTGAGAAATGGAGAAAAGAAGACCGTCTAATTTAGGTGATGGCCCCTGCCTTGCCTGCCTCACTGGCAAGTTTTACAAAAACACAGATTAAGTTTTAAGCTATGTTTTACCAAAAAAAGAATCAGATTCAAATGTCAGTTCCCCAGGGAAATAGAGAGATAGATAAAAATTCAAACTTAACAGCTTCTCAAGGTCAGTGTTTTCTATGTGTATATTGTGTCAAAACAATTATCTCATAACCACTTCTCTTTGACTAAGGCCTAATTCTCTGCCCACACCCAGCAAAATATTTTTTTATTCTACATTTTTCTCAAAGGCAAATGCTTTCCCACACTCAGAAATGCATTCTTGGTCCTCTGGGTATACATTTTATGCCAAGTTTCAAAGTTTTAATTCTGAATTTTTTTGCTTAGTTTTTAAAGCATACACTATAGCAGAAAAAAACATTATATTTTAATGCTTGACAGACTTAATAGTTAATCATTATTTCTATGAATTCTTGAGAAAATTGCTTTTAAACTAAGTAGTAGAAAGAGAAATTTACCAGATTATCTCATTTTTTGAGAATACGACAAATGTAAGGCCATGGCACCAAAGGTCTGCCTCCTTTTGGATAACTATGTTTCTACCAAACTATATTAATACAACTATTAATGTGTTGCTGTTTCCCAGGAAGAGTTGGACTTAAATTAACAACGCAAATAATAAATTAATAGCCCTGTACTGTCCTGGACGGAAATCCGTAATACAATGACACAGGTCTATCTCTATCATTCTTTTTTCTTTAACACTCATCAATTTTTTAGATGAAACTATAGAAGGCATGCCTTTTAAAAAAGTAACATGATATTTATTTTTTATAACTTTTTTCCTAATTATTAAAAATGGTCCATGCTTAATACAAATAATTGAGAAAACAGAGGAGGAAATCCTCCATAGGAGCATGACTTTTCTTTCTTAATGCAAATTATATTTCTTGAATAATTTAACATAGCTCTAAAATATTTTTGTATTTGCTGGGTGTTCATTTCATAGACTCGGCAATGTACCAACTAAATTTATGAATGACATGGGATTAAAAGGATAGTGAATACAATAGAGGAAAGAATTAAGATTCAAAACATCGCCACTGGTTGAAAAAAATTATGTTAAAAACTAACAACATAAACTTGTAGCAAAAGGAAATGTAAAGCTCTGGTACGGAAACAATCGTGCATGTATAGGAAGGAGGCAGTGTGGCCAAATAGGAGCACCTATGGGAAAGACCAAGTACTTCTACATGACAACTTAATCAATACTGAGTTTTGGTCACTACAAAAAAAGATAATACAAGTTTATGAACCATTAGTGAAACAGAGAATCCAGAAGAGGGGAAGAGATGCTCTCACTCTGTTCTGCATGGTTTGAGGTATCTCTGGACTATTGTTTTCAGTCTAAGGGCACATTTAAAGACAATGTTGATATAATTGGATAAAAATATTCCCAGTTGAAATTTTTTATTGAAATTATATTATATAAGAAATAGAGGGACTGGTGATGTTTAGCTCAGAGAATGAAAAATCTAAGGGAAGACATGTTAGCTGTCTTCAACAATTTGAAAGGTATCAATCAATGTTGGCTGCTCTGGAGAGCATAACTAGGATGAAGGAGTGGGATTGTCATTCGGATCTCAGTTTGAGTGATACTTCCTGAGCAGTATCTTGGTTGAAGTAGCCACCTAGTAATGAGTGCAGTGCCCTATTTCAGTTTTCTTTATAACAAGTGTCATTGTCTATTTGCTTTTTCCCTATAAACTTGTCATTTATTGTCTGTTGGTCCATTTCTTCTCACTAGAATATAATTTCCCTGAGAATAAGCTTCCTTCTGCCTTGCTCACAGTTATATATAGCATCTTCAGTAGTGTTCCTGTAAACATTTATTAGATGAATTCACTTTTAGATAGGCAGATTTGGGCTTAACAAGAGAAAGAATTTTCTTTCTGTGGAAACAGAAAAAGTGGGGAGCTATCAATCATTGAACATATTTTACATGAACTAGTATTTTTCTTCATTGTTTCATTAGCTATTTTCTGAATGCTTATATGCCAGAAATAGGCAAGAAAGCCAAGACTCTGAGATTAGTAACCTTGCCCTACCTCATATCGCTAGAACTGGGATTGTAATCCAGCCTATTTGTTTGCAAAAACAGTGAGCTTTGTACATAAATGGAGCAAAAAGGTTTTTATGGAGATGAATTTCCCATCACTGGTGGACTTAGGCCAAAGCTAGATGATCATCCACTGGGGTACCAAATAATGGATTCATGAATTGAGTGGGATGTTGGAATGGATCCAGCTCTAAGATCCTGTGATTCTATGATAGAAGCAGCCCATTCATGATAGGAACTGATTCTGTAACAGGATTTCTTTATTTGGAAAATAACAAAGAAGAAAGGAAACCTTTTCTGAAAGTGCTGCTTGGAACCAAGAACGTGAATTTATACAAGTGCTGAGACATTATCCCTTAATCCCAGCTGGATGGTGTGGAAAGTGTATACAGAAATATACTTGTGTCTCAAATGCAATAGTTCCTATAGTCCCCAAGTACAAAATAAAACCCCAAACTTCAAAACTATGAAATGGGAAATTTTCAATAAAGTAAACAAACTGTAATGTGATCGGGGTGATAATTATTGGAAGTGAATGTCTAAGCAAAGCTTAGATAACAAACTGAAAAGGAGTCAAACAATGAATAAAGAAATAGAAATAGGCAATATCCCAGGAGTCATTCGTGGAAAGAATTAGCTTACCTATTATAGTATTACCATTTATAGGATTAGCTGATACAAATCACTTCAAAATGAAAATACGTTACACTGAAACTACTTATTATCTTTACCTTGAATATATTTGGATTATGCATTTTTTTAAATCACATACTGAAATTTTTTTAGGGGTTAATGTAAACCAGATACTGGTTGTGGAGAGCGGTTGGGACAGAAGGAGCAAGAGTACAGGACAGGACTGATTGTGTTTTTGTGCCTAGTCTCCATCTAAGGCCTGAACCGGGCCTGACTCTGAAAGAAACCTTGAAAAGTTTCCTAAATTCCAGGAACAAGTATCTCAGGGATGTAGGGAGGTCTTATCTCAAGGCCAGCCACCTGGACCAGATGCCCCCAGGCGTATGTGACATAAGTATTTGATTAATGTCCGATTGTATTGATCTGTGGGCAATACTTAAGTGATTGGATTGAGGTCCTTGAGAAGGGTGTGTGAATCTAATCTGTAGGCAATTCATGTGTATATAAGCCATGCCAGAATAAAGCTTCTTTGCATTCTGCACCAGACAGTTTGCCCTCCTGTTGTCTTGTATATACAGCCCAACGCCCCCACTTAGGAACTGTTCGACTCCTGCCGGCAGGCCCCCGGCAACTGGTAAAAACTAATTAATCAGAAATGTTTACCTCAAGTACTTAAAAGGAGTTATGCTTGGATTTGTGGACAGAGATATTATGCAAGGAGATTATTTATGATAAAGAAGTAAAACAATAAACCATGGCTTCTAAAAGATGATAGGGGACTAACTTTGTGAGTAATTTCTTTTTCTGAAATCTTAAGCACTGCCAACTTCCCAATTTTTGCTAATTCTTTTTGGTTTAGCTTTTTAATGCTTATAAGTAAGGAAATTCCCATACAATATACTTAAAAGTCTGTGCTGAGTTCAGTAGCTATTCATGTGAAATTAATATGCCCCTTCGTTGATATAAAAATTAAGAGTAAAAGCAAGTTATAATGCATTTTATAGAAAATGTTAGCATGTTTAGTCAATTATCATAATGTAAGAGTGACTTGTGCTATTCAAAGGAATCATGAAACAGTTGAAAGTGAAAACGTCAAGTGAATTCAGGGCAAAGTAGATAGGAACCAAAATGTATTTTAAAAACTGGGTTAAAAAGTCTTTTTCATATGTGCATCTGGCACACGGAAGTAGCCTGGCAAATATTCATTTCCTTCCTTTATGTTTATGTTCAACTTCTGGCAAAGGAAACATGGTTATGTACAAGCAGCCCCTGACTTACATGGTTCAACTTAGGATTTTTCAATTTTTTGACTTTATAATGGTTCAGTTCGCATTCAGTAGAAAATGTACTTTAAATTTTGAATTTTGATCTTTTCCCAGGCTAGCGATGTATGGTATGGTGATCTCTCAGGGTGCTGGGCAGGGCAGGGAGCCCCAGCTCCCACCCAGCCACACATTCACAAGGCTAAACATTTGATACACTTACCACCATTCTGAACCCATACAGCCATTCTGTTTTTCAATTTCAGCACAATAGTCAATAAATTATATGAGATAGTCAACACTTTATTATAAAATAAGCTTCAATTTAGATGATTTTGCCCATTTGTAGGCTAATATAAGTGTTCTGAGCATGTTTAAGTGGGGCTAGCCTAAGTCACAAAGTTCAGTAGGTTAGGTGTATTATATGCATTTTTGACAATGGTTTTAGTTTACTGTGGGCTTTCAGGATGCAAACCCACTGTAAGTGGAGGAAGAGCTGAAGTTGTGTCTTATTTTACACTACAGATATGTCCCTCAAAATTGTAAGTTGAAATTTTGTAAACTAAATATCTTAAATGAATTATTGGAATTTACTTTAGTGATATTTAGCAAATTATAACCCTATCATTTCTACATTGTGTAAAGCTGAATTATTCTTAAGTAAATTTTACTTAAAATAGGCATTTTAAGCTATTGAGCAGTGTATTATATCTGCTTGGCATAAGATTCAGAATAAAAAGGGAGTACATGACATCTCCCTATTCAGACCAATTATGAAATAAACAGCAAGAATTCATTTATTCTTAAGTGTCAGTGTAGTGGGATCAGAGACCAGGTGTTGTATTATTCTGTTTTTGGTTGAATGCAACACCCCAAACTCTTGAATCATAGAGAGTGAGTGCCGTTCAGTCAAAATAAATATCGTTCATATAAACACCCTGGTTGAATTATAAAAATATTACCATCTCCTGGGACAACTTATCACTGTACAATTCCCAAGAGATAACTGAGATGGGACTATTGAAAACAAGTGAAAATACATGACAGTGATTGCCACTGGTAGCCAAGTCAGACATAGTAAAAAACGTAGTATCCGGGGGAAACTAGCCGTATGCCCATCGTTTAATGATCCTGAACCCCTGAAGCTGGGGCTGCAGCAGCTTCACTTCAGACGAAGGCTAACTGCAGTTTGCCAAGGTCCTAATGCTCTGATGAAATATATTTGCCAAAATTATTCTCTTTCACCCCTCATATGTGTTCTTTTCCTTTTCTCCTCCCGCATCCCATATTCTTAAATATGTAATTCACTGTCAGGAGCTTTTCTTTGTTTTAACTCTTCCAAGGGAAAGAGCACATCACCAACATTATGCAGTAATAGATTCTTAATATTTAATGTCTTAAGAGTAACCCAAATACGTACATTTTCTGGTCTTAAATTTGACATTTGGGAATCAATATAAAGAAGGTGATTGTTGCCAGATTAACTTCTCCCAGATCACAAAACAGCAAGAGCATCTGTGCCTTGTGAGGAACATTAACACATCTGCCGCTGTAACACCCACACAACAAGGCCCTGCTGTCTGTTAGGCTCTAAACTGTGAAGACCCTGCCACAATTCACTGTGTCCCTTGAAGGAGACCAAAAAGGAAACTAACATTACTAGGTATCTATTTTGTACCAGGCATTTTGCTAAGTACCTCATATAGGTAGCTTAATTCTCACCACCCTCCTGCAAAGTTAGAAGAATCCCTAAATACCATTGATAATTCCTCCTCAAATTATTACCCAGGTAATAGACATTACATTTGGTAGCAGCAGTTTTTCTGCAGATTAAATGATAGGTAAAGTTGGAGGCTGCATTGTCGAAATTGGCAGCCACATATTATTTAAATTTAAATCAGGTTTTAAAAGTTCAGCTCCACAGTCACATTAGCCATATTTCAAGTGTTCAGTAGCCATATGTGGCTAGTAGCTGTTGTATTGCACAGTGCAGATTACAGAAAACTTCCCTCACTTCAGAATGTTCTATTGAGCAGTGCTAATTGGAGCTTTGTAACAATTAGATCAGATGGCATTTTCATTGGAAAAAACAACAGTGGAGTTGGATATACAACTGAGCTATTAAATTGAGCAAAAATTACTTTAATATTAAATGATAATTTGTCATGTGATCAGTAAGATGGCTTTACCACTCCCCTCAGCATGACTAATCTTTAGACAGGCTTCTTCCTCACTCTCAGACCCCTGACCTCCCTTTCCTTAGCTCACTTTCTTTAGAAAACTTGTAAATTATTTATTTGACACTTTGAGATGCATGTGAGTCTTTTTAAGAGCTTCTGCCAGCTTTACAATGCAGAAGTATCTTTCTCAATTACCTGAGAGCCATCTCTTTGCAATGCAGTCATCAAAGCAGATAGCATTCCTACCTCCTAATTTCTGTGGAGGGTAAATTGCTTAGCTTCCATGGGCACCTTGTTCCAAACTGCAAAACTGTCTCTTGTGATGACAGGAGATTATTTTTCCTTTGGATGAAGCTAATTAGCAAACACAGATGGCCTATGACTTCCGCCTTAACATTCTCCAGCACTTTTCCAGTAGCTCACTCAACCCTTAAAAAACCCTACCCCCCTCTGCCTTTGTTCAGTTGAATTTGGAGTTAGTTCTGGTATCTCTCCCCTAATGCAATAGTCTTGAATAAAGTCTTTCTTGCCAGTTTAAGTTTGGCTGGTGCGATATTTACTTTGACACCAGTTTTCAGAAAATGAAAATAGTTATTCAAAATAGTGTCTTAGTGTATACTGAAAATAGCTGTGATGTTTTCTTAAGATAAACCACCGGTTGAATGGGCTTTCTATGTAATTATATAATTATGGGGGCAAAGTGAACTGGTTGGATTGCAAAGGTAAATCCAATTCCAGGATTTAAGTGTACAGAATTGCAATTACATGAAGCTATGCCTGAGAGCACTTCAATACTTACTCATACTTACTACGAAGTTTAACTGCTGTACCATGAAAACATGAGGGGCAGGGAAGCCAAGTATTTTGATCTAAGAACATTTTCTTCTGCAATATCCTCTTTCTGTATCTGAGCTTCAAAGTAAAACCCATCTCGGCTTGGAATGGTGAAGCTGGGTTCATTGGTAGAGCCTTCCAGTGTTCTTCAGTGTCCTCCCTTATCCATAAAGAATATCTCCCAAAACCCTTTGTAGATGCCTACAACTGCAGATAGTATCAAACTCTGTGTGTACTGTTCTTCCTATATGTATGTATCTATATAAAGTTTAATTCATAAATTAGACACAGTAACTTATTAACAATAACTACAATGAAATAGAATTACAACAGTATAAGTCATGTGAATGTAGTCTGTCTCTCTCCCAAAATACTTTATTATACTGTACTCACCCATCTTCTCATAATGATATGAGATGATAAAATGCCTACATGGTGCAATGGGGTGAGCTGAGTGATGTAGGCATTGTGATGTAGCATCAGGCTATCCTATTAGCTTTCTGAGGCTGTCAGAAGGAGGGTCTGCTCCTGAACCACAGCTGACTGCAGGTAACTAAAACTGTGAAAAACAAAACCATGGATAACCCAGCCTGAAAGACAGAGACTCCCAGGTTTTCCTAGAAATTATATTCTCTGCAAATTTAGGGAATTGATCCCTGTGGGTAAAATTGTAATATTTCCAGAATATCTCACCTGGCTTTAGTACATCTGCATATCAACAGGCATTGAGAGGTGGAAGGAAGTATGGCTTTAGGGCATTTGCATCATTCCTCAGGGGTGGAGAGAAGTTCATCTCCAGGGCTTATCTGTACCTGAGAGGTGAGGGGAAGGCCGGTTTGGCTTCTACTGGAGCAGGAAAGAGAGAAGACCCCGGACTGCAGTTTGTGACCAATTAAATGGATTTTAAACTTTATTTCTCCCTTTGACTGATTTCGGTTTTTAGAGGTATTTTGCCCCGGGATTTCCTCTCCCTGGATTTACAATCACCATGTCTTTTGGCTTCTTATCAGCATTTTGCCAAAGTCAAATCACTATTAATGAAAACGACTTCCATCTCAGAGTAAATCTGATAGTTTGCTGAGGGGACCCGGGGGTGGTCTTCTTGATGCCGGGGTTCTTGTTCACAAAGCCGAAGAATGAGCTTAGCAAACACCCAAGGTAGGAGAGCAAGGTACAGGCTTTTATTTAGATATAAAGTGGAAGGACAGAGCTCCCAGCTCACGCCAGGAGGGGACAAGAGAGTCCGGTGTGGTGCGTTGTCTAGGGGTTTTATAGGCAGATGAGCATTTTTTCGAGAACATGAAAAAAGCTTAGGGGTGTGGACCTGCTAAGTGGTGTCCGAAGAACTAGAATTAACACAAGGAATTTCCTGCCCGACCCTTTTTTGGGACACCTGCGTCCTGGTCTAAGAGCATATGAAACAAGGCCACCTGCTCAGCCTGACCCCAAGGTGGACTGAGGCATTGTTTGCTAAAGAGTAAGTTAAGTGCAATCTTATCTTTAAGGTGGAATCTTTCTTGCCTTTTATTATGTTGTTTACAGCTGGGTCTGCATGCTAAATTAGTTGCCAAGTTTGCAAAACTACTCCATCAGATCTGAAAGAGGAAAGACAGCACAAAGGCCTGGGCCTTTTAGTATGCTAAAGTCAATCTTACACATGATTACAAATCATTAGCATAATAAAAACGTGCTACTCTTCTTTATCTGGGGAACATTAACTGATCTTACTGAAGAATGACCCTAGAGCTTAATGTTTAACACAGAGTTTTGGTAGGGGGTTTCCTTGCATGTAGTTACGTTGCTCTGACTGCAAATATTCTGCCTTGCTTTTTCCGAAGGCCCTCCCACTACTCTGACTACACCCACAGTCCCTGTGTCATTCTCTCCTTTCTTAGTGCCATCCCAGGGAATTCACTTCCATTACCACCTGAGTGCTAGAGAGGGCCAAGAAATGTTGGTTCCATCCAGCTCCTGTTCCTGGTGTACTATCTTTTCTGTTTATTTAACCAGGTTTGAAAGGAGATGGCTCTCATGGGGCAGGAGGAGAGAGTGGCACTGTAGGACTCACAGACTTTTACTGGAACTGAAAATACTTGACAATATATAGATGTATTTATAAGTTCATTGTTCTTTATAATTTTCAGAAAGCTTTTGTGTTAATTCTTTTAATCCTCCCAATTAATCCTATCAGGTGGGTTTTAATCTTTGCCCATTTTAGAAAAACAAAACAAAAAAGCAGGAAGCTTGGCGACACCGAGTGGCAACCCAAGCTTACAAGAGAGATGTCTGCCTCTGCCGTCCCCACTTCTCACTCCCATTTTCTGTAACCTATGGCAGCTTGTGCTTGGGCTCCTGCCACTTGCCTAAAACTACAACTTGCAAGGTCTTCCACAACGTCTTTGCGGAAACCTTTCAGTCCTTACCTGTCCAGAGTATAGTCAGCACTTTACTTTGTGGGTCACACCCACCTTGGTTTCTGGGACTTCACAATCCTTTGTTTTTATTATTGCTTAATCAGTTGCCTTTTTAAGGTCTTAACTTCCTCTATCTCATAGCTTCCCAAAAGGCAGGAAGCAAACAGAAATTGATTGCCTCACCCAATCAGGGCCTGGAATTACAGAACCTCCTAGCTGATGGCCATTGTTAGAAGCCTTTTTATTCTGTGCTCCTATGAGGGCCAACTGAGAAGGGTGGATCTGGAAGTGTGCCTCTCTCCTTCCCACAACATACAGAACTCACTGCTTTATTAAATAGCTTTGGGAGAGGCCAAGTTGCACATCAATTAGTAGCCTGTGAAAGAATTTCAATCTAAAATGGAACCAGAGAATATAAAGTGGAAAATCCATGTGTACTCAGGAAAACAAAATTTGAAGACTGAGAGACTGATTTCCTATAAATGCCTGATTTAGAGAAAACTGATAATACTGAAATTTTCTTAAACGATAGGGGTTGCCTCATATCAACTGAGGGAAGTTTTACTTACAGTTTCCAGAGGCATAAACAAGAAATGACTCAGGTCGGGCTGGCTTCACAAAATAAGCTGAATTGAGGACTGCTTGTATGACTGGATTAGTTTTGTCTGCTTGGGAATTTTCAAGGCTGATCTCCCTTTGTTTTTCATTTTAACAGACTCTAACTGAACCCTTCCTTGCTCATCAATACAGCCTGCCCCAAACCGTAATCAGCCTCGCCTGTAGCCTGCTACAGTCTGTGTATCCCAAGTTGCAATTCCTCTATTATTCCCAAATAAGCTCAACGTTTTGACAATATTGAGCTTGCCTCAGTATTTACCACTTTATTTTTGTCAACAGCCAAAATAGGAGAGTGCGCAGCTCAAGATACAACTGGAAGTGGTGGGGAAGCCAAGTCAGGATTCCTTTCTATTGGACCAGCAATCAGAGCATGAGACTGTCCTCAAATATATTAGAAGCAAGCATACTTTTAGTAGTCTCCAAGTCTGCTGCAGGATGATTATCCTTGCAGTACATGCTTGGTCATCAAGAGAAAATTTGCATTGGATTCAGAAGCAATTCTCATCTTTGGAAGAAATTTGCTATTACATTTGTCAATGAAAGAAAAAGGAAGTGCCGATTGATTCTTTGTAGTTTCAACCATCATGAATTTTTGAGTGGTTACAAAAATGTTCTTACATTTTTTATTACCTATTTGTGTGACTATTTCTGACCAATGATAATGGTCAAGAATTTGGAATCAGATTTCTCTGAGCAGGAGAAACCATGCCTATTTTAAGACTAAAGGGCACATGGCTAGACCCAGAACCCTGATCCCACCAAGCAGCAGCTGAGAGGCCCTAAATCCACTAACACCTCTGTCTGCCTGTTACTGACTTTGATTCGCAAGCCAGTGTGCCGCAGGTCACAGAGCCGGCAGCGCTCAGCTCCAACAGGTCTGTGCCGGCCGTGAGGACAAGGGGTTCCGAGAGCAGCAGGACACTGGCCTGGAGCGGCCACACTGAGTTTAGATGCAAACGCACTTTCAACCAGACCTTCTGCTCCAGCTCAGAAATTCCCTGCGATGCCAAGTTGGTAGAGAAAAGCTTGGAAACAGACATGAACTTAAACTTCCAAAACATGTCAGTCATTGGACTGTGCGTCCTCCTCCTGAAAGTGGCCAGGTTTAACCTGCTCATGGTGCCTCAGCGGTGGTCTAGCTGGGAATGCCAAGACCGGGAGAGCCCTGTGCTCCCCCACTTCTTGCTCCTGTTTTCCCTTTTCAAGCAGAGAGGCACCCTCCCTCTGCCTCCAGGGAGGAGAAGCCTCCCTCCGCCTCTCGGGCCCCACTGGCCATACCGCCCACTGGATCCTGCAAGATATTTGCGATGAAGAGGCTGAAAGAGCTGCCAAACGCTGCTGCTGCCTCCCCTGCTCTCTCACTGCTGGTTGTTGCTGCCTGCTGTCTCCAGCAAAGGCAGGAGCTACTGCAGCCTCTCATGGCTAGGGAGAAACTCTCTGCCTTCCCTAGAGACTGCCTCTGAGGTCCCACCAGACCGGGTATCCCTACTGGCTTCTCTTGGGCTCTAGCTCCTGGAGAATATTGTGAGGAGTTTATATATATATATATTTTTTTATAATATAATTTATTTTATTATCATTAATTTACAATTACATGTGCAATATTACGGTTATTAAACTACCCCTTCATCAGGTCCCCCCCACCAACCCCATTACAGTCACTGTCCATCAGCGTAGTGACATGCTATAGAATCACTACTTGTCTTCTCTGAGTTGTACTGCCCTCCCCGTGCCCCCCCAACATTACATCTGCTAATCGTAATGCCCCTTTTTCCCTCTTATCCCTCCCTTCCCGCCCATTTTCCCCAGTCCTTTTCCCTTTGGTAACTATTAGTCCGTTCTTGGGTTCTGTGAGTCTGCTGCTGTTTGTTCCTTCAGTTTTTTTCTTTGTTCTTATACTCCACATATGAGTGAAATCATTTGATACTTGTCTTTTTCTTGGCTTATTTCACTGAGCATAATACCCTCTAGCTCCATCCATGTTGTTGCAAATGGTAGGATTTGTTTTCTTCTTACGGCTGAATAATATTCCATTGTGTATATGTACCACCTCTTCTTTATCCATTCATCTACTGATGGACACTTAGGTTGCTTCCATTTCTTGGCTATTGTAAATAGTGCTGCAATAAACATAGGGGTGCATCTGTCTTTTTCAAATTGGGCTGCTGCATTCTTAGGGTAAATTCCTAGGAGTGGAATTCCTGGGTCAAATGGTATTTCTATTTTGAGTTTTTTGAGGAACCTCCATACTGCTTTCCACAATGGTTGAACTAATTTGCAGTCCCACCAGCAGTGTAGGAGGGTTCCCTTTTCTCCACATCCTCGCCAACATTTGTTGTTGTTTGTGTTTTGGATGTTGGCCATCCTCACTGGTGTGAGGTGATATCTCAGTGTGGTTTTAATCTGCATTTCTCTGATGATTAGCGATGTGGAGCATCTTTTCATGTGCCTGTTGGCCATCTGAATTTCTTCTTTGGAGAAGTGTCTATTCATGTCCTCTGCCCATTTCTTAATTGGATTATTTGCTTTCTGTTTGTTAAGGTGCATGAGTTCTTTATATATTTTGGATGTCAACCCTTTATCAGATACGTCATTTATGAATATATTCTCCCATACTGTAGGATGTCTTTTTGTTCTACTGATGGTGTCCTTTGCTGTACAGAAGCTTTTCAGCTTGATATAGTCCCACTTGTTCATTTTTGCTTTTGTTTCCCTTGCCCTGGGGAGATATGTTCATGAAGAAGTTGCTCATGTTTATGTCCAAGAGATTTTTGCCTATGTTTTTTTCTAAGAGTTTTATGGTTTCATGACTTACATTCAAGTCTTTGATCCACCTTGAGTTTACCTTTGTGTATGGAGCTAGACAGTAGTCCAGTTTCATTCTCTTACATGTAGCTGTCCAGTTTTTCCAACACCAGCTGCTGAAGAGGCTGTCATCTCCCCATTGTATATCCAAGGCACTTTTATCAAATATTAATTGGCTCTATATGTTTGGGTTAATGTTTGGATTTTCTATTCTGTTCCACTGGTCTGTGGGTCTGTTTTGTGCCAATACCAAATTGTCTTGATTACTGTGGCTTTGTAGTAGAGCTTGAAGTCAGGGAGTGTAATTCCCCCTGTTTTATTCCTCCTTCTCAGGATTGATTTGGCTATTCGGGGTCTTTGTGGTTCCATATGAATTTTAGAATTATTTGTTCCAGTTCATTGAAGAAAGCTGTTGGTAGTTTGATAGGGATTGCATTGAATCTGTAGATTGCTTTAGGTAGTATAGCCATTTTGACAATATTTATTCTTCCTAGCCAAGAGCATAGGATGCATTTCCATTTGTTAGTGTCCTCTTTAATTTCTCTTAGGAGTGTCTTGTAGTTTTCAGAGTACAGGTATTTCACTTCCTTCGTTAGGTTTATTCTAGGTATTTTATTCTTTTTGATGCAATTGTGAATGGAATTGTTTTTCTGATTTCTCTTTCTGTTAGTTCATCATTAGTGTATAGGAAAGCAACAGATTTCTGTGTGTTAATTTTGTATCCTGCAACTGTGCTGAATTCAGATATTAGTTCTAGTAGTTTTGGAGTGGAGTCTTTAGGGTTTTTTATGTACAATATCATGTCATCTGCAAATAGTGACAATTTGACTTCTTCTTTACCAATCTGGATGCCTTGTATTTCTTTGTTTTGTCTGATTGCCGTGGCTAGAGGCTCCAGTACTATGTTGAATAACAGTGGAGAGAGTGGGCATCCCTGTCTTGTTCCCGATCTTAGATGAAAACACATTGGATATTTTGTTGTTGGCTAAAAGCATCTGTTTCACATACATTTGCATATATATGTACACCTGACGTATATATATAAAGACATTCATTGTCTCATTCTTTGTAATT